>OX453090.1:5186508-5221508 GCA_949708635.1 Hirtodrosophila cameraria | reverse complement strand
GTTCACTTTACATGTACTAGCTGAAAATTCACAAACAGAGATGTAAGTTGGTATTTTCACCAACTTTTTTGTTAGCAAAAGTATTATTTATATATATATATATATAATGCATTGTTTAGCATGTGTTTTGTTAAAAATGACACAAATTCCCATACAAAATCGAAATGTTATGTCTACTGTGACGTCAAACAGCCAGCTGTTAAGTTAACAGAACTAACAGACCTGCGCAAGGCGTTATATAAGTTCATTCTATCATGGCTATATATACTAAAAACAAAATAAAGCTAGTTAACAGTAATCTACGTTAACAGAGTCGAAGAACTGTTGAACTCTATACGTTAACAGAGTAGTAGCACTGTTAAGCTCTATGCGTTAACAGAGTCGAAGAACTGTTAAGCTCTATACGTTAACAGAGTAGTAGAACTGTTAAGTTCGGCGTCGCACAGTGGCAAAAATCCAAATGGTCGTCGGGTGAAAACAAAAAAAAACGAACATTGTCATTAAGTAGAGAATTGTTTCAAGTCTATTTAAATTCCTTTCACTTTGAAAAGATCTACTCGTATTTGCGATGTACATGATCAAAGTTGGATCTGTTTCAACATTTTGAGAAAAATGTTTTAATTATATTCAAAAAGTTAGTTCGAATTCGAATTTTTAGGATTCCAAGGTTGAGCAATTACAAAGATAATCATAGAATTGAGTTTGTGTTGAGTTTTACAGTGTCGCAATGATATCTGTCA
This sequence comes from Hirtodrosophila cameraria, assembly GCA_949708635.1. Classification (NCBI taxonomy): domain Eukaryota; kingdom Metazoa; phylum Arthropoda; class Insecta; order Diptera; family Drosophilidae; genus Hirtodrosophila; species Hirtodrosophila cameraria. The sequence continues at coordinate 5,220,768 of OX453090.1, read as the reverse complement.
GTCACAGTGACTCTGTCACAGGTATGACAATATTGCTCACGTTTTCGGGAGGGGTGGGTCGGGGTGGGGCGGTTGCCACTTAAAGCGAAGGCCAATGAAAGAGCATCAAAATAAGACAACAACAAAAAGAAAAGCTAAAAAGAAAAAAAGGGCCAACAGAACGTGAGCTAATGTTGATTATGGCCACATTATGTATACAAAATGGTTGTATCAGTGGCTGTTGTTGCTGCTGTTGTCCCTTTTTTTTGTTTGTTTGTTTGTTGTTGTTGTTGGCCTGTTGCTGCCGGCTGTTTGGTCTAATGACCCCCCCTTTGCGTTGTCTAATTAATTAATTGATTGTAATTAATTATTTAACGCAATGTTATTCGTCGTCTTTTTACAGTCCTTTTCCTTATGTTCTTATGTTTGTCTTTCTTTCTATCTTTCCATGTGTGTGTGTGTGTTAGTGTATGTGCACTTTTTGGTCAAAGTTTTTCGCACACACATACATTTAATTATGCATGTTTAACAAAACAGAACATGCAACAAAAACATGAAATGACAAATTATTAGATCAGCGCAACATTTTGACAATCAAGTCAATTATTCGTCGAAACTAACAAATATCCTGTAAATTAGTGCTTTAAATTTTTAAATATTTATGAATATTTTACAGAAAATGCTGTTAAATAATTGTAATTATATTGGAGCAGGCTTTACTTAACATTCTTATAGTCCAGACATATTTTCTGTGATTGAAAGTTGTGCGATAGTTTGATAGGCTGAAAGCGATACTTGTATCAACATAGAATATCAATATATCAATATATCACTGTACTTTTAGAAAGAAAATTAAAGCAATTGTGCTTACTTTTGATTAAGTATAATTTATATGAATCATAACTTATTCGTATCGAACGTAAATAAGCAAAAGTCTATTCAAAATATGTACGCAAATTTCATACTAATTTTTATACCCTTGCAGAGGGTATTATAATTTCGTCAAGACATGTGTAACACATTAAAGGAGACGTCTCAGAAGAAAAAGTTTTATATTTGTGATCAGCATCAACAGCCGAGTCATGTCCGTCATGTATGTCATGTCCGTCATGTCCGTCATGTCCGTCATGTCCGTCATGTCCGTCATGTCCGTCATGTCCGTCATGTCCGTCATGTCCGTCATGTCCGTCATGTCCGTCATGTCCGTCATGTCCGTCATGTCCGTCATGTCCGTCATGTCCGTCATGTCCGTCTGTCCGTCTGTTTGTCTGGGTCTGTCTGTCTGTTTATATGCGTATTTGAAGACTTTGCTCTAGAGCTATCTTGATGAAAATTGGCACAGATACTACCACTACTAACACTATAACATATAGCTGCCATATGAACGATCGCTTGAAAAATAAGTTTTTGTATGAACACCTTCTTTGATTTTCAAGATAACTCAACCAAACTCACTTTACCTATGTTTAAGGACATGATGACTAAATTTCATCGAAATCAGACTTCTATAACTTAAGACTGGCATAGGAACGATCAGTTGACAATAAGTTTCTGCATGAAAAACTTTTGTTTTTTTCACAATATCTCGACCAAACACACTAAAATTAAAGCACGTTCTACACATGTTGATCAAATTGGATCAAAATCGGGTCACTATAACTTATAGCTGTCATAGGAACAATCAGTTGAAAAATAAGTTTTCTTATGCAAATCTTTTCTGCAAGGGTATGTATATTTCTTGTTGTTTCAAAAATTTGAAGAAGAAAAAAGAGTAATTTCTGCTCGTGCAAATTCCATTTGTCTATTTGTCCGCCAGGCCGTTCGTGCATGTGTCCGTCCGTCTGTCCGTGCATCTGTCCGTCCGTCTGTCCGTATAAAAGCTCAGGTTTTTCCACTGTTTCGAAGCTAGTGCACCCCAACTTGTTGTATATATTGGCATATACTATAGGCAGATAAAGTGTTGAGATCGTATTTCTATCATATTTCTAGCATTATCGCATGTAAACAAATGTACCATACACATATTTTATATAATAATATTCAATAAATACCAATACATTTGCAAATTGATCCAATATATCATTTTATTATATACTTTATATCATTCTGAATCAACTTGAAACACAGATGTGTGTGAAACATGTAACATTCGAACTTTACTTTTGTCAATTTTATTAAATGACATATAATATATATAAAATAATATTAGCTTAACATTATTCTAAATAAACATGATATACGAGTGGGCATGAAAGCAAACATAGCGACAAAATGGCAGTTATCATATATCAATGAATTATTGAGTGCATTTTAATTGAAAACATTTGCATGTTTTATAATCTGTGTTAAGCTTAACAATTGAAAATGGTTAGACAATCATGTGCAACAAATTCCAGAGCAATCAAATTAGAATTTAAAAAACAAAAAACACATATATATATATATATATATATATATATATATATATATATATATAAATGATAGCCACAGCAATTAAGCCCTAGAAAGAAAGTGCGTCATTCGAGAGCGCAAGCTGCAACATATGGTCAGAGCAGGGGGGGTTTGGGTAGTCTAGGTGAATTGTTGTTATAAAAGGCAGGCACTGATTAATAGCCAGGCTCGGAAGTAGCAGCAGTTGTCCTACAAGGACAATATAAATCGAATCCTTTTGGTTGCTGTGTGCACGCTGACGTATGCGCAATTTGTAGCTGCCTGCTTCGTGCTGCCTGCTGCTGCCTTTGACATTTTCAAAAAGGGTAGCAGAAGTGCAATATGCAATATTTGGCAATTGCTTTAACCAAAATATTTGAGTTCACTTCTCAAAGTAGCAGTATGCGTTGCCTGTGTGTGTTTTGCAAGAGGACAACAAATTGATAAATGAAATGCTGCGTGCCACAATTACTTTGATTGCTAATCAAGAACGCTTCTGCTGCAACTCACAGGTTGCTGCAATGCTTGAATTTCGAAATAATTGAGGCAGCAGGTGCCAAATGGTTGCAATCGACGTAACAAACACATCCGTAAGCATCACCTTTCATCCAATTGACGCATTTTGTGCCTGTTGCCTGGCAATTTGACAGCTGTCATTTTGTATACCATTTGCAATTTCTTATGGCACACGCGGAGAACACAAATGATGCATCAATTGCATTGAAAAGCATTCAATTTACACAAATGCGAATACAATACAATACAATGCTCTTATGTGAAGCGCACAAACTAGCGCACAGTTGCCCTTGTCCTTGTCACGCAACAAACCCAGCTGCCCCAGCTGCCCCAGCTGCAGCACCTGCCCCGAAGCTAACTAGACATGTCCAACTAAAGGCTAGTCACAATATCATCATATGTTTTGCTGACGTTTAACAACAAGATAATCATAATTTCTTTTTCTGCGAAATCTTTGAATACTTCTTCCCTTTTTTCCTTGTTTTTTTTTTTTTTGATGTTGCAACATAACTATCTGCAACCCCATTTGAAATTCTTTTGTGCTGTGACATGCATAAGATAATTGACAGTTAATATTTTACAGCTGATGCTAAAAAAGGAATTCCGCATAAAAAATAGAAAAACAGAGCACAAAACTGGCCACGTGATGCGTTGCATAAAAGGAAAGGGGGCAACTTTGTATTGAATGCATTGAATGCATTCAAAGTAGAAGGTGTAATGCAAAATTCATCGATCAAATTGTCACGCGTCAAGTGGGCCGTGAAGTGAAGCTGGGGAATGGAAATAAAGTTCAAGCAGAGAAACACTTCTTCTTTTTTTTTTTGTGTAATTCAATTGCATTGAGTCAAACAAAGCGAGAAAAAGTTGTACAGAGTTACGCAAAAGACAGCACTTTTGATGGGGATGGTTTTCATGAATGCATTTGATGGCATTTACTTTGCTAATTGAATAAGGCAGCAATGTGAAGCTTTGAATGTACAAATGATTTGGTTATTTCAATGGTTTTCAAACATCAATACATGCATACAATCGACTGATATTTTGTACAATTATAATTATTTCAAATAAACATTATTTAAGCTGTATTCAAAGCGTTGCAGCACTGTTCAAAGTGGCGTATACGCTATATGCATTTATTGAGTATACGTTGCATATAAATCTAATTAACAAATGATTCTTGAAACAAGCTTTAACCGCATTTCAATACACTTAAGCAAAGAAATCCGTAGAGCAACAGTAGCAGCCACCGAATGGCCTCCACAAACTTCCATTCAGCATTTAAGCAGAGGGGGTTTTGAGGGGCGTATATGTTTATAGCATAGAAAGAAATGCGCTGGGAACTGTGCTTAATTAAAAATTGTAAGTGGCAGTAAATTAATTATAACCACAGCCCACAAAGTGTTTGGCTTGCAGTAGTAGCTCCACATGTGGTGCTTTTGAACAGCTTGGCCAGCTTGGCGGGGGGTGAATAGGCGGGGTTTGTGACAGGTAAGATGATGGTTTCACCTTTACTGTTTCTACAGCTCATTCAGCTGTCTCAGCTCCTTTACGAACTGTCAGCTTTGTGCATCAAAAGCAGCAAAATTTCAACACCATTTTTCCACCCCTGCCGATTTACGCATTATACACAAGAAAAGGGTTGAAAAGCGACTAGTTGAGTGGTGAAAGTCTCACTAAATTTTAGTAGCAATAACTGCACTCTAACTACATAAAATAGAGAATCGAATAACATAAGATTATACTCACCATGCAGTTATAACAAACCTGTTGACTTTGTTGGCTACAAAATAAGCAGTCCAGCAGTCCAGCAGTCCAACGGTCAAGTTAACAGAACTGCCGCTAATAAACTGAACATGGAGAACATGTAAAACTCGACACACGAATGTTAAACTACATGCAAATCGTACTGCATTCTCAACACACCAAAAAAAAAAAAAAAAAAAAATGTCCAGAGAAAAAAAAAAAACGTAGGCAACTGTGATTGTTATTAAAGCGAATGCAGCATTAGCCGAAGAGCTTTCCACCTCTGACTTTTAGGCGACCTAATCCAAATCGAATCACAATATGCAAATTCAATTGGAAGCAAGAAGCCAAACAGTACAGACGTGAAAACATCCAGCCATCATCTAATTTTCAAATCGTACAAGTGTCTTCGAACAAATAAATACAAATTTCAATTCAAATCAAGTTTCAAATAATACAAATTATAAATTCAACAAAAAAATATAAACAATTAACGCGCTACGTTGCAACAAGCTGCACTTCATTAAGAAGCATTAACATCTAATCAAACCGAATTGCATTGGTGTTGCAACTTCATCCATCGACAAAGCCGATATCTACATTCATTTGGACTCATCCTTCTTCATCCATCCAAAGCAAAGTACGTTTATTAACTATATATACATACATAAGCAACTAGTTGATATTAATGCCAATATTGGCACTTTATTCATTTACAAAATTTATTCATTCTCATCTAATCAATATACATTTAATCGAATTACAATTAGTGAACAAATTAAACAATTTTCATAAGAAAGGCATACACATATGAACATATTGTACACACATGCTCATAATACAATTAATTTCAACTAGCTTCCAACGCCCATCAATGTACTCAAGACATTAACAGTTTTTAATTAAATTGTAATTATTTGAAGATTTCAAAATGTATAGGTACACATTTACATAAGCCAACAGTGAAACATACAATCTATACACACATTATACAAAGAATAGTTCATCACATATATATTATATATTGAATTGCAATGATTCATCAATCTTATATCCGATTTTTAATAGTATTAGGGGGCTAGCAGAGTTACGCAAGCAAAACTTTCATCTATACTCAAGCATTTTTCTGAATTTTACTGCAAAATTCACTTTTCAATCAATATAATTATATATATATTATATAATTGAGATATGCTGAAAAAAATATACACGCCTTCTCAAGAAAATTTGAAAGTTATTCAAGCAACGACATCCAAAGTTGCAGCTATTTTCAGCAGAATTATTCAGCATAGATACAAAAAAGTCAACTTTTTATTCAATTTCAATTATCTCAGCAACAAATTGACATCAAATTCCGAAAGAAAATTACAAAAAATTGTTCAAAACTGTTTGCAAAAAAAGATTAACTTCTCTCAAAAGGCACAGAGACGCATTCATTGCAAAAATTTTGCAGTTATCCTTTCGAAGGAGTCGCGCAAATTATGAAAGCTGCAAATAATAAGAAATAACATTAATTAAAACTTTCGCTCAGAATTGCAGCAATCCAAAATTGGTTTCAAACTTGAGTGAAATGTAAAAACTGCAATAGTTTTTCGTTTGCAGAAAAACAAAAAGAAGAAAAGTAGCTAAAAAAGAACGAAATCGAAAGTGATAGATATATCGAGAAAATAACGAACACCAATAGCTTGTGGCTGTGCCTCAGGTGTGGCTTTGGGTGCTATTGTGGATTGGCTTTGGTTGGTGTTGTGCTGAATGGCCAAAAGCCAAAAACCAAAAGCAAAAACAAAATAAAAATTCTATTCGCAAAACAAATAAAACTCCGTCAAGTTTTGGCAACGGCAGCCACAGTTCTACAGCCCAACCAACTCTTTCAGATTTCACCGAACAGTTACACACCTGTGTCATTCGAAATTTGTTGCTGTTGACTTGAATACCCTTGCCGAGGGTTCGTTAATTTGAAATAACAAAAGAACCAGCAAAAATTTACAAAAATACATCGGAAAAAACGGCATCAAAAGACCTTTTCTGAATTAGCAAAAACGTAGTTCATTGCTGTTCTGACTAAACTCATACGTTTTTAAAACTCTTTCATTATCTACGGAATGAGAAGTAATTTCCAGCTTAGACAGCAAATTCAAACAACAAATTCTTAAAACTCAATTCTCTCATATCTTTCCTCTTATTTAGAATTGAATGCAATAATTTATTCATTCGCTTGAAACCAACTTGCATTTATTATATTATTCTAAAATAATGATCCTTCTCGATTCCGCCTAGTAAACGAAATCTAAATAGACTTATTGCTCTCAAAACTCGGATTCGAAAACAAGAGAAAGCCAAAGCATTCCGATTGTAAATCAGAACAGTAATTTGCAAATGTGAGTCCGTCCGTCCGTCCGTCCGTCCGCCCGTCCGTCCGTCCGTCTGTCCGTCTGTAAGAACGCAGTTTTGAAGCTAGAGCAACCAAACTTGGTATACATGTTGATATATACCTCAGGCAGACAAAGGGTTAAGACCTACCCAGGTCGAATTCTTTTATCCTATTAAATAGATTGAATAATAATAATTTTGCCACGCCCACCCCCACCCTTGCAAACCAGCAAAGTTTCTATCTCCCAAACCTGTAGAACTGGCCCAAGCAAAATTTAATTTGATGGCAGAACCTGAAATATTGCCAAGCCCACTTCTGACTCCGCAAAGAGCATAAAAAAAGAGTATATCGCAGTCGGGTGCATCCGACTGCAACGTTCTTACTTGTTCTACTCACTAATTATGCAAAATTGCACATAGCATGAACAATATTGCAGTTTCTACAAAAGTTTGCACAACAATTTCTATTTAATTAACACTATTTTTTTTATTTTAAAATTTCACATCAATTACACTGAAAACTTATTTATTAACAAGTAAGTATGCTCTAGTCGAGTGTGCCCGAATACGAGACTCCCTGCTCCCAACTTGCATTTCAAGCAGTTCAGCGGCAACACACGCAAGCTGCGCACCTAACTTGTCCAGTGGCTGCCAAACTGTTCTTTCTGCCCTGCTGAGACGGAGGTAATAGATTCTTCCATAACTTTGGTGTTACTTATCGTAATGAAATTTACGCAGCTGATCAGCATAGATAAAACATATATGTGTACCAAAAATCAAAACTTTATCTTTAAAATTGTGGCTATGGGAGTTTTTTTTCGATTTACGAGGGTGCTGGGGGGTGCATCCGAAATTTGAAACAAACCTGATCTGCGTATGGTATACAGGAACCTACATACCAAGTTTGGTGTCTCCAGCTCTTATAGTCTCTGAGATCCACGTGTTCATACGGACAGACGAACGAACAGACGAACGGACAGACAGACGGCCGAACGGAAAGACAGACGGACGGACAGACAGACGGACATAGTTATTGATGGTGATCAAGAATATATAGAGTTTATATAGTCGGAAATGACTCCTTCTGCCTGTTACACACCTTTGCGGTACTTTATAACTTCCTTTTTCCCATATTAATTTTATAAAATTTATTTTTTTGGCACGCCGATGATTATTACTCCCTGTTCCCATTAAAAATGGGAAAAAGGGAGTTATAAAGTACTGCAAATGTGTGTAACAGGCAGAAGAAAGCATTTTCGACTATATAAACTATATATATTCTTGATCAGCATCAACAGCCGTGACGATCTAGCCATGTCCGTCTGTCTGTCCGTCTGTCTGTCTGTCTGTCCGTCTGTCCGTCTGTCCGTATGAACACACAGATCTCGGAGACTATAAGAGCTAGAGACACCAAACTTGGCATGTAGGTTCCTGTATAACATACGCAGATCAAGTTTATTTTTAATTTCGGATGCACCCCCCCTCACCCCAGCAAATCGCAAAAGACTCCCACAGCCACAATTTTAAAGATAGAGTTTTAATTTTTGGTACACATGTATCTTTAATCAATGTCTTTCGGATGTGTAAATTTCAACACGATCGGTTAAATAGCACCAAAGTTGTGGAAAAACTTATTTCCCCTGTCTCAGCAGGCAGAAACAACAGTTTGACATGCACTGTGCACGTTGAGTACGCTGCTTGCTTGTGTTGCCGCTGAACTGCTTGAAATGCAAGTTGGGAGCAGGGAGTCTCGTAGTCGGTCAATCTCGACTAGAGTATTCTTACTTGTTTTTTTGCTGCTGAGCTATTGAATTCAATCCTAATTCAAGTTACTGTTAAGTACGGTAAATCAGAGATCTCTATAGAAAGTGATCTTGCCAAAAGTGAAAGCTGCAATAGGTCAATAGTTTAGCAAGGGCATATTATCATCGATTCAATGAATTGAATTTTGCTTTATTATTTTGTTTTTGTAGTTGTTTTATGTGGTCAGTGAAGCGTACGGCCGATTGAAAATTTAATTTCCCGCCTATGGCACCAAAAACCAAGGCAAACACACAGACATACATACACAGACAAACACACACTGACTACCTTCTGTCCGGTCAGTGTATTTCCGCCATTTCAGCGTTTCCCTGTTCCGTTTCACTTTTCAGTGGACTTTCATTTAGTTTTTCTTGCAGTCTCCCTTTTCGCAAACCCTCTTTTACTCTCAATTTCTCTCTGTCTTTCTTGCTTTTCCACACAGTGGCCTAAGCTAGCAATCTAGCACTCTAAGCACTCTAATTAAAACCTTATCTTTTGACTAATTTCATACACAATAAAAATGAAAAAAATTATATTTATATAAATATCTATCCATCGTTCAGGCTTAAATATTGGTTAAAATATTTCTTTTAATGCCAACAATTGAAAATAAACACTAATATTTCAAATTGTGTTCTAATTTCGCCCCACTGTGCATCTGTCTGATTTGTTTTCATCATTTTGTTGTTGTTTAATGTGCCTTGTTTATGACTCTTCATTTGCAATAATCCAAATTGCCATGGCTACCAGGCGACTTTCCAACTGTATTTCCTGTTTCAATTTGCTGATTTATTTATTGCCACTACCACTGCCAACAACAGCAACAACAACAATAGCAACAACAACAACAACAGCAACAACAACAACAACTATCACTTGACTGATTTCCGTTCAGTCAGCCAAGTCTGTTGAATATTTTTGCCCCATAATAATGACGTATTTGTAACTGTATCTGTATCGGAATCTGTGTCTGAATCTGTTTAAGCATAATTACACTCAGAGAATTAGTAAAGAATTTTCTAATGGAAAAAGGTGGTATACGAAATAAGCAGGAGACACCCCAGAACTCATTAGCAAACGACGCTTTGCGGCTCAAAATTTTCGATGTGCAGTGAAAGAAATGCACATAAAACTATTTAACAAAGAGCTTATTATTATTTAAGAGTTTTGATGACAGTTTTTGATGAGATGCTTTGAACAACAAGTTGTTCAATAATATATTTAATCGCATTAAAGGAAAAAAAAAAACTGTAAATATAATTTTCATTTAAACGTCGCAAAACCAACAGACTGACACCCTTTGCTTCGCTCTTTGTGTCTAAACCCGCTTTACATTAACTATATATACCTATAATTTAGGTTTATCTTATTTTGTCGCCAGTGTATTGATTTCGGTCTCTTTTTTGTCTTTCAGGTCTCTCACATAGACCAATGGGGCCCCCACATCGCAAGAGCAGTCTACCAAAGCATCAGGAGGTGAAGCGTCGCTTCCTGGAAATTTGTGATACCAACTTTTCTGATGAAGTTAAGGCCGCATTGCGTTTGCCAGCCTTCGATTCGTATGAATGGGGCGATGCAGATGTTATCCACCTAATGCAGACCATGTTCCTTGAGCTGGGCTTCATTGAGAAATTTTGCATACCGAAGGAAACGCTCCGCGAGTGGCTCTATGAGGTCTACAAGCACTATAATGAGGTTCCATTTCACAACTTTCGTCATTGCTTTTGCGTTGCCCAAATGGTGAGTACGACTTCAATCTTTAAAGATCAAATTTCTGCACTATTTCTTACGATTAGAATAAAATTAGAATACAAATTTTATTAAGCATGTTGAATTATTTCTTGAATCAGAGTAAAGTAACTTTTTTATTCAAATTTACAAAAATAACGGATTTATTTTATTATGTCCTTCAAATTGTAGATTTTTTCAATGTTTTATTAGGAAATTTTTCCCTATATTATCGAAATAATTTCTATACGCATTGAGTATCGAGTCTAAGTAAAGCATATCTTTAACAAAACAACATGCCTACATCATTTAGGTAGTTGATATAACAACGACCAGTGTATTCTAGATATTTCAGATATATCGATAGCGACACAAATAATCAAGCATGATGTCGATAATAAAGCAGCACAATTAGCAATTATATCATATTATTAAATTTGTCAAAGACATTCTCACATTTTTTTACTTTTGTTGCGTTCAGCAACGAACTAAAATATGCTTAAAGAATTAAAAATAGCTGAGAATTTATAATTAGGCGCAGCAAGAACTTGTATTAACCAATTCAGCTAATTATAGATAGTGTTGTCCTTTCGCCCGTGTCCTTTCAAGGCAGCAAAAGTTCAAATTGTCCAAGAGATGCTTGCAAATATATACAAGTATATACGAGAATAACCAAGTATTGATAGTTTTTATAAAGAATACATCATGTCCAATCGATATTCTCTGTAGAGATGTGAAATGTTAATATTTTATGCCTAAACTGTAACTGTTACTTTCGAATGTCAATAGACAATCTTACTTTTTCTACAAGATTTATGACAATAAAAAATATAGTAAAATTGGAAAAGTGATTAATAATATCAGAACTGTTACGCTTCATAGTAAGTCACAGTGTGACTGCTTATATAAACCAGTCACAGTGACTCAGTCACAGTTATGACAATATTGCTCATGTCTAGTTAGAATCTCAACAAGAGGCGCCTAGTTGTATGCAGCATGAAAATTTTTGCGAAAGTGCCAAAGGACGTGCACATGTTAATATGTATATGTGTATGTGTCTATGTATGTGTGCAAAAAACAGGCCTATTTTTAGCTAAGACACACACACACACACACACACACTATGGCTAAAGAAAGCAGCTAAAAATAGCAACATTTGAAGAGGCCAAGAAATGGACGCGCAAAATATTGCCCAGTGCTTGTAACAACAACAAATGCAACTGAAGCAACAACAACAACTAGCAGACAAATTGACAGACGAACTGACAGACAGACGGCCAGTCTGTCTGACATGCCACTCACCGAAAAAAAAGCACTCATCAAGAATTTTGGACCAAAAAAATGAATGAAACTGCTAACTTTGACCAAACCGAATATGATATACGCTGCTTTCGCTTTTACTTTATATAAGTCAAGCCATATCGATATCATCTGCTTTATTGCCAGTAAAATATAAATTAAATTTTGCACATCAAATTATGCTGATATTGAGTTGAAATCATAATTTTATAAAAATGAATAGAATATGAAAGTTAGTAACAAAAAATATAGATTCATTTGCAAAAAAAGACCAACTGTAAACATCTGTAAAATAAAAAAACATGAATTTGAAGCGCCAACATAAAAGTCACAATTAAAAGCTTACATTCGATACATGAAATACGATATCGATATGAAAGTAATATTATATCGAGCATTTACGATGACATTTGACATCCCAAGTACAACTTTGTATTAACATACCATCCTTCTGTTTAAATATTATTTGCAATTTATTCGCCAAAGAACTTTTATCATTTTCTAATTAAAATTTCGAAAGAAATGAAGATTTCGTGCACAAAAAAAAACTTGCAAATAAAGTCACCCTAACGAAATGTCAAATAAAGTTGCAGCACCTTATCATCGAGTGGTCAGCACCTTTTATTTATTAAAATTTGAAGTAAACTTGTTCTGCGTATGGTACACAGGAACCTGCATGCCAAGTTTGGTGTCCCTAGCTCTTATAGTCTCCGAGATCTGAGACAGACGGACAGACGGACAGTCAGACGGACAGACAGACGGACAGACAGATGTACATATCTAAATTGACTCGGCTGTTGATGCTGATCAAGAATATATATACTTTATATAGTCTGAAATGCCTGCACACATTTGCAGTACTTTATAACTCCCTTTTCCCCATTTTTAATGAGAACAGGGGGTAAAAAAAATTAACTGGGGGTATTCAAAGTTCAAAAACTGATTCAACATTGAGTGCAAGGATTGTGGAAAACCGATTCAAACCCAATCAGATACACCTTATGCTATTTATAAGTTACAAAACGTATGAACCAAATTGAAATACTCGACGTTAGAGTACAAAACTGCAAAACTGCAGCCAAAATTCTGAAAAAAACAACGACAGAAACAAACAAAGAAACCACCAAACGCCAGAAAATCCACCCAAAACATCCACCCCAAAAACAAAAACAAAATGCAGCAAAAAAAAAACCCCACCAAGAACGACCCACTTAGATGCTCAAGTGCCAACGAAGCATTTTGCAAGCCAAGTTTTTAACCTACATTTTTGGCAAATGAAACTTGCTTCTTTATACAGTCTACTATATATGTCTATATATATACATATACATATATATTTATGTTTTTTCTTTTTTTATTATTATTGTTGTTGTTTGTGTTTTGTGTTTTGTGTTTGGCGCTTCGTACTTCGTGTGCTCAACATTTATATAAAATATTAATTCTCTGTTAGTTGGCATCTTGAGTTGTAGGCCACAATGGCAGCTCTTCCAAAATTGTGACCTGCCTTTAACCCAATTTTTGAAAGTACAATAACAATGAAAGGCTTAACTACTCAGCTCAAATCATTTAACGAAAGCAATTGCACTTTGTTCAACTTCAAATTGAAATCGATAGCAAACGAGCATAGTCTTTACCAAACAGCTTTATTAACTTAAGTTGTGAACTCTTAAATGATGCTACAAGTTTGCTAGGAATATTCAAGACTTAGAACTCAGCTATTCAACATCTAATAAGCCTAAGAAAATAGCTTTTACAAGCATTATAATCATTTAAAGTATCCTTAACCACTTGAAGCATTTTAATCTTTATTCACTTTTGTCACTTTAGGTGGCATTTCTAACTTCTTGTCGCACGAGAAATGCAAACTTTAATAAATATTTAAGATTAGCAACAAAATGTCAACAATGCTGTGGGCGTAAGCAGCTGGCACGTGGGCGTGGCACTTGGGGCATAGCTCTGCAAATATGTACTAGAATTGCAACAGTCAAATGCCACTAAAAATTTGAATAATGCAAAAAAAAAACAAGTAAGAACGTTGCAGTCGAGCTCACCCGACTGCGATATACTCTGTTTTCTGTACGTATATTAAATTAAATTCTTTTAAAGACTACTAATATGCTACGAACTATAAAATTCTTTCTACTAAGTGCAGAACGCTGCAAACGCCCAAAGCAGAGCGAGACGCGTACTTGTCAAAATGATCGCTCGTTTACTGGGGCGGGGGTGGGCGTGGCAAAATTTTTTTCACTAATCTATCGATGAGTTCAAATGAAGTCATACTGCAAAATTTGGGGTTTCTAGCTATAAGGGTGTAGGAGATACAGGTTTAGCTCATTTGCGGGGGCGGTAGTGGGCGTGGCATATTTTTTTTTGGCAGGTCGGTCAAGGATGTAGCCAGAAGTCCTTATGTCAAATTTGGTAACCCTAGCTGTAAAACTGTGGAAGATATAGGTTTTTGCGGTTTGTGGGGGAAGGGGTGAGGGTGGGGGGGAGATCTTGACACTTTGTCTGCCTATGGTATATACCAACATGTAAACCAAGTTTGGTTGCTCTAGCTTCAAAACTGTGGAAAAAACCTGCGTTCATACAGACGGACGGACAGACGGACATTTCACAAACCCAATATACTATTTTTTTCCATTTTGGAAAACAGAGTATAAACAGCAAGAGAGAGAGAGAGAGATAACGCATAACAGCGAGATAGAGACAACAATATTTCAACATAACAAAATACTTAAATGTTGCTGCAATTGAAACTCAATACTAAATCTAAAACATGCTTAAGTCTCTATTCACACATATGCTCTATTCTTTTTTACGTTTTTTTTTATGAAGTATACGCCTGTTTAGCCTGCTGGCTGCAAAAACAATGCATGCAACAGCAGCAGCAATATTACAATAACAACAATAGCTGCTGCCATTTTTTGCAGCATTGTTTTTTTTATCAACCACAGCAGCTATTCTCAATTAAATTGTTCGGCACAGCACTAGAAACAACAATAGAATGCATTGTACACAATTTAGTACTATCGATACTATCGATGCAACAGGGCCAATCGATACTTTTCCAAAAAGGTAAAACAGAAATCGAGCATTGTACACATAATATTTTGGTTTACTTATTCGACTAAGATTTCCATTTAATCTATATCGATATCTATCGATATTTTATCGATATTAAAATTAAAAGTTTGGCTTTTAAGCAAGTTGAGTGAGAAGTATTTCATATTTTATTTGAAAACATTCGAAACGAATGAAAAGTTATTGGCAACTTAAGCATGCCTAAATATAACATCTATAAAAAAGAAGAAAACTTGCTATATATATTTTGGACCGATACTCTTTTTATCTAGATTGAAGAGCTGCAACCTAATTGTAGTTAAGATAATTCCAATTCAAAGAATTAGTATTGTTAACAAGCCAACTTGTTCATTCAAAGACTTACTCTACTTGGAGTCTGGGTTGTCTGATTGAGTAGCTCATTTGTTGCATACTTTTAAAGTAACCCTCGCAGCAGATGTCAGTTGCGCCTCTAAGCTGTAAAATGGCCACCAGAGCCTCGACTCTGAATATATGCGTATTTTACAATTCAATGGATGGGCCCATTTGCATAGGCACTCATGTATGTATAGTCCATGTAATATCCTTTCCATCTCTATACACCAGTCTTACTGCCTCTCTCTCTCTCTCTCTCTCTCTCTCCCCTCTCTCTCTCTTTGTGTCGTGCTCTCTCCCTTGTTTTTGGCATGAGTGTATGCCACAGCCGGACAGGAGACAACAGTCGTTAAGCGGCTTTCGCTTTTGCCTTCCTGCCACCAACAACAAAAACCAGAGCAGTATGACAAAATAATAAAAATGTTACTGAATAATTGAGCTGACTGTGGGCGTGGCCATACAGCCCACAAACACACACACACACACACACACACACACTCATACACAACAAAGCTGGATAACAATCGATGGTTGTTTTTAAAGCATTATCGCGGCTTTTACAAAATCGATACGATCGAAACAGCATTGTACAATCAATAAACTTAAGTCTATTATCTTAATTTTTATTAATAGTTATAAACATTCAAACATTGCCAGAAAGAAAAGAATAGGTTGTGGCCAGCGTTAGTAAATACTTCAAATAATATATTTGCAAACGATTTATTTGCATAATAGCTCCGTGAGTTTCGAAAAAAAGGTCCCAATACAAAAAACTATTATTTTCAGAATTGAATCAAATTTAAATGAAAAATAAATCTAGACAAGAAATTATGATCCTGCACAGAATTCGGAACAACTTCGCACAAGAAAATCTTTTTGAATCAATTAAAATGTATATGCTATATCAAATCTCTAGAGATTCCGAAATCGGCTTTGTTTTGACAAAGCTATGCGAGTTGGAAAGCTGGGAAGTGTATTTACATAATGAATGCATGAAAGCTAATGAAAGCAATCAATAATATTGATATATTGAACAATATTATGCTTATCAAGCCGAATGACACACATACATATTAACAACAAATTTGTTTTTCGCCAAAATGAGCGACGCATAGTTTTCCGCTTTTCATTACCAAAGTGCAGTTTTCCAGTTTTGCAGTTTTTCAGTTGCCAGTTTGCCGGTTGCACGTTGCAGTTGATTTCCTCGGGGTGTTGACGCCGCTGCAAAACTTTGCCAGTTACGCTTGAGGGTAACCCATCCTAGATTTTTGGGGCTGCGGGCGGGGTGTTGGTGTAAAAGGGGGCGGTAGCTTTCGTCCTGTTTGTTGACAATGAATTTAGATAAACTTGTGAAATTCGAAATGCAAACAGCATTTGCATTTGCATAAATTTATAGCACTTTCACAGCGTCAAACGCACAACAATTTCAGCCAGTTGGCGTTACTAAACCGCCCCTCTCCCCTTTAGCAGCCTGCACGCATTAACGACAACCCTACCCCACTCCACACCCCCAATTTGCAACCCCCTCAAGATTTTGAATTCACACTCTACAGCTACACACCCCGTCAAAGTGAACGCAGCGACCAAAGTTGTGCAGCAACTTTTACGAGCCCTTAAGCCCCTACACCCCAACGATAGCACCCCCCCGCCTCCTACCCAACCCTTAGGGCTAACCCCTCAGTGCAACTTTGGTGCGCAGCAAAGCGCAAAGTAAACTTTACGCTGCTTTTGTATTTCAAAAAGCTTAAATTGAACGCTGTTGAAATTCCTTAAGGGTCTCTAACTGTCTCTCAGGCTAAACCCGGCGCCAAGGTAGAGGTAGTTGTAGTTGTAGGGATGGCGGGTGGTGGGTGGTGAAGTTAGGGAGTTATATGAAGATAAAGATGGGTCTATAATATAACTGCTGGTAATTGCAAAGGTTTTCTTCGCCGCCGTTTCTTCAGCAGCAGACAAATTAAGTTGACTTCAGCGTCAACTTTAGCTTTCCTTTTGCCATTGGCCTTACCTTTAACTTTACCTTTACTGTTACTGTTACCCTATTACCCACCCTACCACCTGCTCCTGCTACAACACTGCTCTTGGCCACGTTTTAAGTATCAAATGTGATTTGCCTTAATGGCTTGCTACATTTAAAGTGACCAGGCCATTGGCATATACTTCAAGATATTTAAACGCAGACTCTTCATTTAATTAGTCCAATTGAGAGACAATCTTACAAAGCAGGCACAGCGAGCAAAAGAGAGACACGCAGAGAGAGTAACAGAGAAAGAATGAGGAAAAATTAACGTTAAATTCCAAGTAAAGACGCTATCATAGTTAGGTTGAAGCTGTTGAACTATGGAGAGTTTAATTGAGGGTTTAATAGAGAGTTCAACTAATATCTTTGATTTTAATATAAACTTTGTATAATTCAATAAAAATACAAAATATGCATCCAACATTTGTTGCAAGATTTGGGGAAAACCCACAAAAAACAAGTAAGAACGTTGCAGTCGGGCTCACCCGACTGCGATATACTCTGTTTTCTATACGTAAAAATTTTTTTCTCCAATCTATCGAAGAGTTCAAATGGAGTCATAGTGCAAAATTTGGGGTTTCTAGCTATAAGGGTGTAGGAGATACAGGTTTAGCTCATTTGCGGGGGTGGTAGTGGGCGTGGCATATTTTTTTTTGGCAGGTCGGTCAAGGGTGTGGTCACTAGTCTTTATGTCAAATTTGGTTACTCTAGCTGTAAAACTGTGGAAGATATAGGTTTTTGCGGTTTGTGGGGGAAGGGGTGGGGGTGGGGGGGAGATCTTGACACTTTGTCTGCCTATGGTATATACCAACATGTATACCAAGTTTGGTTGCTCTAGCTTCAAAATTGTGGAAAAAACCTGCGTTCATACAGACAGACGGACAGACAGACGGACAGACGGACATTTCACAAACCCAATATACTCTTTTTTTCCATTTTGGAAAACAGAGTATAAAAACTCAATTAGACCATCCAATAACCAATAATGTTAGGAATTAGTACGGAAAGTGTTTAAAATTGAAAATATAGGAGAAAAAATTGTTGGAAAAATATAAACTACATAGATTAGTGGAGGATAAAGATGAGGATGACAAAAGGATTAACAAGGCTGATAAGAAAAGAACTTGGAAAGCCGATAGAAATTACAAATTTCGATTTAAGTTAAGTTAAGTCAACAATGTATTTTTTGACAAAAGTTTCATTGTTATCAAAAGAATAGAACTGGTATTATTTATTATATGATAGTAAGACTTTGAATAACTACTATAAGCTTATCGTATCCATCTAATGTTATCGATATTATTGATTTTTTGCAGATGTATGCTATTACACGTCAAGCTAATTTACTAAATCGTCTGGGCGATCTTGAATGCCTCATTTTGCTCGTGTCCTGCATTTGTCATGACCTTGATCATCCAGGCTATAACAATATCTATCAGATTAATGCTCGCACCGAGCTCGCTCTTAGGTAAGTTGCAACGACTACATTTTGTCGATCAATTGCATTTAATATTAATAATATATTTACTTTTTATTTGTGCACAGATACAATGACATCTCACCGCTAGAGAATCATCATTGCTCGATTGCATTCCGTTTGTTGGAGCATCCCGAGTGCAACATATTCAAGAACTTTAGCCGGGATGCTTTCAAGTGAGTAGAACACCCTTTTCTATTTAATTATCGATAATATCGATAAAACGCAACTATGTTAATTACTAAGGCTGACTGATATCCAAATTCAAAGTTTAATGTTTTATGTCGAGACTTTATGCAAGCCACTATTGAGATTTTGTCAGTATCGATACTATTGCTGAGCTTTGAAAGTTTTCGCCATATCGATTATATCGCTGACTATTGAAAGATATCGCAACATCGGTACTACCGCTAACTATTGGACATTTTTGCATTGTCGATACTATTATAGACTAATGAACGTTTTCACAATATGGATACTATCGCTAACTATTAAAAGTTTTCAAAATATCGATACTTACGCTGTCTTTTGAAAACTATTGCCATATCGATAGTATCGCTGACTAGAGAAAGTTATCGCAACATCGATACTGTCACTGACTTTTAAAAGTTTTCGCAACATCGATTATATCGTTGCCTATTGAAAGTTTATGAAATATCAATACTTTCGCTGTCTTTTGAAAGTTATTACAATATCGATACTATCACTGTCTATTGAAAGTTATTGCAATATCGATGGTAGCGCTGACTAGTGAAAGTTATATCGATACTATTGCTAACTACTGAAAGTTATCGCAATATAGATAGTATCGCTTACCATTGAAAGTTATTACAATATCGATACTATCACTGTCTATTGAAAGTTATCGCAATATCCATAGTATCGCTGACTAGAGAAATTTATCGCAATATCGATACTATCGCTAACTATTAAAAGATATCAGTAGTATCGCTAACCATTCAAAGTTATTACAATATCAATACTATCGCTGCTTGTTGAAAGCTATCGCCAAATCGATAGTTTCGATAATTACTACATTGAATCGATAAAAATCATAACATACATTGTTATAAAGCTAAATGACTTCATTTTACTATCCAATTAGTTAAGGCATTACTTTATAAATAAAACATCTTATCGATAGTGTCGATAACTATAGCAACTATTAAGTGACTGCGCTTTCACAGTAAATTAGAGCTTAAGTCCTGGTTGTCTTGGGAATCTTGCCGGAGTACTACCGCAGCATTTAATTGCCAACATTTTGCTTGGCTCTCCGGCTCGTATGTTATGCGTAGCACGTACTTAATGATGTTGCATTAAAAGTCGGCCCATTGCCAGGTCCAATTAACAGCCAACAGGCAACAGCTGCAACATACACTACCACACTGCCACACATTCCCCTCTTCTGTATCGATTTGGTGCTTAGAAACTTTAAAAGGCGAAAGACCCTAACGATGCACCCACTTGGAGCTGTGTATCCTTGCTTATTGCAACATGCAATTTAATAGAAAACCCCCTCGGCTTGGCTATTCCCAAACTTGTGCAATTCAATTGCTAAGTAAGGGGGTTTGGGAATGGGGTTTGAGCAACAAAACATATTGAATTCATCCAACTAAAAGCTAGTTTCAAGTTCTCCAACTCCATCAACAAGTTCCGTTTCGAAACGACTTTTGACTTTTATTATGCGCATATTATGAACTCATAATTATAGAAATTGATGTTTTGTGCTCAAACATAGTTTTAAAGCTATTACGGAAGTAATAGCTATGTTTGTTGCTTCTTAGTTTTGACTTTCATGGTGCTATCGATAGATTTGCACTTTCAATCTCTAGTACTTAAGGCATTTGAGTTCTAATCAATTTCAGAGTTATATCAATTGAAATAATTAACATCTAAGACTATGTTCTAAGAGATGAAAGCTTTTCAAAAGAAACTTTAAAATACATATCAGAAAGTGTTCATACAAATTCTACATCATTTTGCTTTCACTCATTAACTCATTATTATTCTCTAAATTTCAAAGAGAGTTGCGTATCATTCATTATTTAGAAGGTTCTTCAGAATTTTTGACCCTAGCAGCTACTTTGGCAAATATTTCTATTCATTTTTTTTCTTAAAAACACAATTTAACCAGAAGTATTTAAGCTTATTCCTCGTACTTGTCCCATAGTTTTCTGCCATAGCTTTCATTCCTGGAGCAGTTTTTCTTTATTTCTGCTGTGATTAATCTGCTTGCATTTTTGTTGTTAATGTGTTGAGCACAGTTCTGTTTCTATCTTTCTATCCAACTCTGCTCGTGTTTAATGCAACACATTTATATTGCAAAATGCCGCAAAAACATTAATTAAATGGATTAGCTGAGAGAAAATGTTTTTGACTTTGAGTAGCGTGCTCATGTAGACATCATCATTATATGTAACATCATGCCCATCATCATCATTATCATCATTAACAAGGAACAGCAATAGCAGCAGGGCCCCCTACTCACGTTGGGCGCCATTTCACAACATTTTGCCAGCAAATTTTGCGTGCATGAACTGCAGCATACTTTTGGGAGTGTCTTTTAGATGGCAAAACTTGCCAGAAATGCCACATACAACAATATGCTGCAGCCACCAAAAATGGTAAGAACTTCGCCAACGATGTCATGCGATACTTTCTCTCTCTCCCTCTTGCATCCATCGACTGCTTCTGCTTGTACAAGCATCCACAAACATACATACGCTTGTCTACCAACCCCATTGTTATTACTATTATTGCAATGATGCATTAAGTAATCAGCAGACAGCAACTAGCTTCTGTCAAATTATATCGCTTGTTTTCCAGTGTTTAGGCCTTAAGTGTGAGAACATTCAAACGACATTTGTAAGTGCCGAGCTTAGGAATGTTCGATACTGATAGTATAAACAATCAATATGCATCTATAGTTGATATTGATAGAAACATTTGCCCTCATTCCATTAATCAATTGAAATCAAGTAGAAGGCGATGCCATCTTTTTGAGAGTGTTTAATAAAACTGTTCTCGATTTTTACCATGGCAGTTAATCGTTACTTATAATTTAATTTACTTTTAATTTTTGACGCACTATCAAAGCTAGCTTATTTATCATTGCTTTGTGAATTGAAAACAAGAAAGAAATTTTATCTTCGGCCTGCTGAAGATATATACCCTTGCAGAAAAGATTTGCATAAGAAAACTTATTTTTCAACTGATTGTTCCAATGGCAGCTATAAGTTATAGTGATCCGATTTTGATTTTTGCAAATTGATTACAGAAATAGGATTGTCTGTGCACATTCGAAGATAAACTGGAAAACAATCAAAACCTTTGCTCAAAATTATAAGAAAATGAGAAGAAAATGAGATATACCAAATAAGAAATTGTTGCCCCAGAAAGGGCTTCAGTCGGGCACTACACCAAGCGTTTGCTTAAACCGTTTGAGAATTATTAACGATGAATTGAAAAAATGTAGACTGGCTTGCTGCGATATAAACAATTTTGTTGTGCACCTTCTTCAGCAGTGTTCCTATGACAGCTACATGTTAAAGTGGTCCTATCCGATTATTCAAGGATATAAAAACACTTGAAATTTCTTCCAACTTTCAGCGTTCGTAAACTTTTAATTATGAAACCAGCGAAAATGTTAAAGTATGCAAAACATTTGTAATGATATGTAAAATGAACTGTTAAGTCAGATTTTTAAGAAGTTATATTTTTGTCCAATTGTCCAATGTATTGTTGATGTGTACTTTAAGGTCCTAAGCAAAAAATGGTTTCGTTAATGCAATTAATAGTTTATTTTTTCAAATTTTATTTTGTTCTAACTAACATTCAAGCGAAATTTGGATTTTCTAGCTCTTATGCTAGTTTTTCCCATAATAGATTGGGGAAAACCCATAAAAGTCCAATCAGATCAAGAATTCAATAATAATAGCTATCGTTTATATGCAGTTTTGCTATTTTATTGTTTTATAAACAAAGTATATGATCACGCATGCCACATGTCACTTGCCACATGCCCCACAGTCGCTCTGCCGCACTGCCTCAGCTCAGCTCAGCTTACCAGATGCGACACTTGTCCGGCGGATGCATCAGGCTGCCCGCTTTGCACTGAAAGACTTCGGCAAATTCGGGAAAGTTGCCCAACACATTGTTGACACGTTCCCAATGTGCGGCATGTTGCTGCTGCTGCTGCTGCTGAGATTGTTGCTGCTGCCGTGCATGTCCACACCAGTTCTGTGCAAATGCCACAAAGAAGCTGCGCAGCGAGGCATTAGCTGGTGGTGACTCCTGTTGCCCCTGCAACTGACGATAAGCCTCAAGAGCCAAGCGTAAGCCCTCGCTGTCAGCAATATTCTCATTGATGGTCAGCGTGGCATTGCTGTATCTCGAGCTGAGATAACAGCCGGCGCGTAGACCGAAGCGTATGATAGCGCGTGCTGGCCACTGGCCGGCTGTGGCATGCCCCTGCGCATCATAGTTGATGCCATCGTAGTCAAAGCCATGCAACAGCTCATGACCAAGCATATAGCCCAGACCGCCGAGCAGGCGTGCCTGTGTCTCCAACTGCAACTCCGTTGTGTTGCCTCCGTTTGTGGCAAGTGGCAGCAGCGGTGCACGCAGCAAACCCAACGGCACCTCGATGGCGTTCAGCTTCAGTCTGTAGTAGACATTCACGTCCAGCGGGCCGAGCGCGTTGCCTGAAGTCCAACTTGCAACATCTGCTGCTGTGGGCGTGACACAGGGCAGCTGCAGGCACTCCAACGCCAGCTGAAACTGCCCCAAAGCCTGCGCCTGCGACAGACGCAGCAGCTGTGCATCGTAGCTGACAGCGGGCAGTTGTTTCTCCTGTTGCCCTTGTTGCCCCTGCAACATCAAATCAGCTAACGGCGGCAACAGCAGCCGCATGCTACGCAGCTTTTCCAGCGCCAACGTCTGTGTGGCAGCATCCTGCTCGAATATGTGCGTGGCATGCAACAAGCGCTCAAATTGCTGCTTCAACGACTCAAATAGCTGCTGCAGCTGCTGCTGCGTGTGTCGTAGAAATGCCGCTGCAGCAGCATCGCTGCCATGCAACAGGCGCAGTTGCAGCTGCGACAGCTCACGTGGCAGCAACTGATTTAACTGTTGCAAGCAGTGTTCACGCTGTGCGGCCAATGAGGTATCCTCATGCAAATGCAGCTCAAAGTGTGCGGGCAGCTGCAGCAGCAGCCAGCTGGAGACGGTCAGCGTATCGGCTGTGGCAAGCACGCGTTGCAAGCGTTGCAAGTATGCCGTGTCTGCCACCAGCAGCAGCTCAGTGGTATAACGTTCGCCTAGCAGCGTTTCAAAGTACTCCAACAGCTGCAGCTGTGGCATATTGGCATTTAGCTGCTGCAACGTTTGCGGCGCATGCAACACAAGCGTCTGCGCCCGCTCAGCTGGCTGCAACTCACGCAGCCGACGCTCAAAGTTCACCAGCTGCGCTGCCAGTGACGCGGCACGTCGCACGCGCAAGCCCAGCTCCAACAGCAGATACTTGAAATAACGCTCGTAGAGAAACTCGCTCTCATCCGTCTGCCCCAGCAGCTCAAAACTTGGGGCAAGCAGATAAAAGATGCGCTGCTCACCCGCCTGCCAATTTGCTTGCATCAACAGACGCCACAGTCCCTGTGCCCCAAAGCGACGCACCGCCGCACTGCCCCGCGGCCAGCTGAACCCTGTGGCATTGTTCAGCAGCGGCCAATTGCCATAAATCTGCTGCACTGCATCCATGTAAACGTGCAACGATTGGCGTCCACTCATGCAGCTGCCATAAAAGTTGAAGAGCTGCCCTTGATCCTGCTCCTGGTCCAGCTCCTGCTCTTGATGTTCATCTATCTGCTGCACTGAGAGAAACAAACAGTTCATTATCAGCTATAAAACATTGATTGTTGATTAAATTAATCTAATTTTAGAATATCTATCGGCTTATCCATGCACTTTTCTTACCTCCCTTGTTAATTTTCTTATATAGATCCTCATTTAATCTGTGTAGTTTTTATATATCCTTCTACATTTAAATTTTCAATCTTTATTACTCCCTGTTCCCATTAAAAATGGGAAAAAGGGAGTTATAAAGTACTGCAAATGTGTGTAACAGGCAGAAGGAAGCATTTCCGACTATATAAACTATATATATTCTTGATCAGCATCAACAGCCGTGACGATCTAGCCATGTATGTCTGTCTGTCCGTCTGTCTGTCTGTCCGTCTGTCTGTATGAACGCGTCGATCTCGGAGACTATAAGAGCTAGAGACACCAAACTTGGCATGTAGGTTCCTGTATACCATACGCAGATCAAGTTCATTTCAAATTTCGGATGCACCTAAATCTAAGTTTAAGCATATTTTATACAAGCTGACCAAATTTGATCAAAATCGGACGACTATATCCTACAGCTGCCATAGGAATAATCTGTTGAAAATTACGCTTTCTTTTGGAAAACTACAAAGATATATATCTTCGGCAGGCCAAAGATAATATTTCTTTTTTGTTTGTCTATTGATGTTGATCAAGAATATATATTTTGATGAGTTGAAGGCTTAAAATTATATTCTACTGAATCAAACGCCACTTGGAAAGTAAGCAGCACACAAAGACAGAGGGAAAGTGATGTAGAGACGAGTAAAAAAGCACTTACAACAATTATATATCAATTATTCAAAAGTGATAGAATACGGTCGAGTGCTGCCTTTTTTTTATTGTCAGTGTTTTAGTTGTTGATGTTGCTCACCGCTTGCCTCAAAATGCCGCACCAGCAGCTGTTTGTTCAACGCCCTTAGCTTGGTTCTCATATCATGGGCACCCAAAGAACGCAGTCCATACGGTGCATGCCAATTGCCACAGGCATACTCGTGAAAATTCTCACATGGCGATTTGGTGACATCCATAGCATCCAGTGGATCATCAGCAAGGTTTGCCAACTTGCCACAACTCAACAGCAACAGTTGCAACAGCAGCAGCCAACTAAAGATACGCTGCATGCCGCACATATTCCGTTTGTGGCTACGTTTTAAGTTCAACTGAATTTGAATGCTAAGCTGTTCCAGCTAAATCGTTGCTGATAAGCACCGCTCAAAACGCTCTGATAAGCTCTGACATTGGTATTTACGCAATGCCAACTGATACAGACTACACTCAGCGAAATAAGCAAGCAGTTTTTGGCTTACAAAATATTGACATTTTTTGGAACAGAATGTTTGAGTTCAATTTCCAAATTAGTTTCATTCCACACCACTCGAAAAAGAACATAGAAAATAATTTAATTTGAACAGAAGTACTGCGTTTTGTTTTCCCAGTGTAGCTGAAAGCTGTTGATAGTTGAGCAAATGTTGCGGGAAGACTTTGAAGTAGGCAGACTTTCAAGTTTGAATTTCATAAAGTATTGGGCTTTCAAGTGATTAGGCCACAATAACTATAATACTTACAAAAACAACCCCAAGTGGCAAATGTAATTTGCATATAAATAAATCAAACAAATAAGTAAAAGCAGAGTGAGAGAGCTGAGGAGGCAAAGAGAGAAATGACTGTAGCATGTTCTCAACGTATCATCAATTAATCATTACTTATACGTCATGTGTAACCAAATTAGCTACACATCAACATCTTATCAGTCCCCCTCTGACAAATTTCTCAGACCACGTCCATTGCTTTTAATTAAATTAAGAGCTTGAATTTGCACACAAGAAATGTTATGTTAAAATTTCAAGTACCAAAAGCTGATCTATGTGTTACATATATTTAGATTCAAGTATGAAAGTGTATGAAAGTGTGTTTAACTTGTATTTATAAAACAAAGTTTGGTCAATTTTGAACCAAATCGAATGACTATAACTTAAAGCTGTCATAGATTTGTCTGTCTTTGAAAATCATGAAGTATATAAAACCGCGCTTTGAAGATAGTTTTTCATAAATAAAAGATTCAAGATTTCAAGATTTATGCACAAATTCAATATTTGACGATTTCCAAATAGTTTAACCAGATTTATTTGTACTAAAAATAAAGTGAAATCTATATAACAAATAAAATATACGCAGCAATATGCTTTACAGTTAACTAAAAACCAAAAGCTTCAAATTAATTAAGTAGCTGAAAAAAAAAAAAAAGCAGGAAAATCATTTTATTCGAGGGAAATGAAATACCTGCAGTTTGAAAGGTGTCAGACAGTTAATGCAGCTCTCTTTCTCTCAGAAATGAGAATGATAAGGGAAAGGGTTAGGGGAAGGGAGTGCGAGTGCGAGTGCGAATAGATAGGGGCGTTGTTATTGGATACTTAAGAGTCAATGAGCAGTTTAATAAAGCAGCCAGCTGCGAATGAGGCTATAATTAAGCTGAAAAACGTTGGTATTTTATAATGATTAAATAAGAGAACATGAGAAAACGATAGAACGATAGATGAATATAAAAATTGCAATTAAAATTGTTGCATGCAAGCAGCAAATATTTATAACAAGTGCAGAGTGAAGGCAAGGTGTCATAAATTGGAATTAAACTTAAAGATACAAATTTACAGATACAGATACAGATACAGATACAGATACAGATACGACAACAGCTGCCACAGCTGCTGGCAAATAAGCTAGAGTACTTTATGCATTTTATACAATTAAGTACTTGGTTGATCTTATAATTAAGCAATAACTACTTTGGTAAAGCTCTCAGTCTTTCTGTCCGTCTGTCTGTCTGTCTGTCTGTCTCTCGCTCTGTCTGTGGGGCATGCAACAATTAATCATTTAGCTGCCAGTTGACTGTGTGCTAAAAGCTCTGCTTAAATTCAATAACCATATTTTATATATAGCTGGATTAATGTAAATTTATGTTTTATATACACAAGTTTCACTTAGAAAAAAGTTGCTTAAAAGTTTTGAAAATTCAACCAAAAAAAATAGTTTTGAATTTCAATTTTAGTGTAATATCATAGAAATCCAATTCTGGTTTTCGTTTCAAACTAAAAAGCAACAGTTTTTTTTTTTTAATTTGAATTTTTGAAATTAAACTACTATCCAATTAGTTTTTGTATATTCTGATTGGATACGAAAATGGTATTTTCCAGCCAAAACTGTTTTTCTGCAACGCACCAAGCCAAATGTTCTTGGAAACTGTTTAATTTGCTTTATTTTTTTCAAAGTATTTTTTTTATTAAAAATTGCTATTTTTAATTTATTAATATCAAATTAATTTTATATACAATGCATATTTGTATACATTTTGTATCGCAAAAGAAACATTTCAATAATTCTTTAATTAAGTTAAAAGTATTATTGTTGCACAGTGCATATGAAGACATTCTTAAGCGAAGGCTATGGCAACATAAAAGGATGCCGTATGTTGCACATAGCATACCAGCTTGCAACAAATTGCAGCAGGTTGCACATTTAGTGCCATCTCTTTCGAGTCATTTAGGGCATTTGTCATCAATTACTTTGACTGGGTTCTTGAGGCGCTTCAGTTGATGAAACAAAGTAATATAAACTGTTGCACACACACATACACACACACATACACACACACATACACACACACAAACGTACACACGCACACAGACAGATGTAAAAGCTGTCTTGATTGCCATGCAAATCTTTAGTAAATCCTCTCAAATTGCCATTGCCACGCTTGATTATTGTGCCTCGTTGTTGTTGTTGTTAGTTGGCATTAATTAAATTCCAAATACCTTGTATTACATGTTGCATTACAAGGACTATCTCTTTGTTTCTCTCTGCCTCTCTTTCTACTCCTTTTTGGCCACAATCTGCGGAATACCTTTGTGGTTTTAACACACTCTGTCCTCTGCATTCATTTCTCACTTATATTTTATTTACTACGCAAAACAACAATGCCTTTAAAAATGTATTACATTCATACTTCATAAATATTCACAAGTGTCTTTGGAATCTCTATAGACATTTTAGCTTTGTTTACTTTCCCACTTAACATTATTTCGTTAACTATTTTGTTTTATTTTTGTTAAACATTTTGAAGTGTTCACTAACAAAAATACTTTAAGGTTTTTGTCAATTTCAATAATATTTAATGCAGTTTTATTAGAGGAGAAAGCAAGCCATTAGCAAGCCATTACCAAGTTTGACCTGCCATTTTCCACCTGGGCAGTGAATTTTTCGGAAAATTGGTATGCAGTCATAGCTAAATTTTCCCATAGATCTTTGAAAATGAGTTCAAACCTGATCGCATGATAAACAAAAAAGTTGAATTCAATAATGCACATTTCCCAACCAAATTTTTTAAAAATTCGAGCTTAGTACGCACTTTCACCAATGTGAAAAATTCGCTTGCTAGCACCAGCAAAGTTCTGTTCATGAAACTAAACTTGTGTCTTATTCATGAAACTGCACAATATATAACATTTAAAAAGTTTCTTGTTTATTTTGAAGCAAAACAAAGGCAATCGATAATTACACGAAGAAAACCAAAGGGAAAAACGATTTAAAAGATTTAAAGATTACAACGTGCAACTAAGAAATTTGTTTTTTGCTTTGTTCCAAATTCAATCTTACTTTACATTCTGTGTTGTGTTGCAGTTTAACCTTTGCTGCTCTTTGTTGTTTTTCCAAGCTGTCAACTATAATTATTGTTAACGGAAAATGTCTATTAAAAGCTTGCAAAATATATAAACAAAAAGCAACATTTGCAATGTGACAGCATCAAGTCAAGTGCATAAAATACTTCGACCTATTTGCAGTTAGATAAATGTGGCAGGTGTTGAATTACCAATGGAGTAGTAGCTCAAGTAGCTTTTCTCTATCCCTGACTTCTAGCAGCCCCTTTTGTCTATAGCTTTGCTGCTTGCGTGTTGCAACTGTTGTGTGTTGCAAATGCTGCTGCTGCTGCTGCTGTTGCTGTTGCTGTTGCTGTGCAACATCAATGCTACTTGACACGAAAAATTCAATTTTCTGCTTGTATATGACGCGACTTTTTCACATTTTCTATTTTCTTTGAAATAGAAATAAAATACGAAATGCAATTTAATATTTACGCCTTTCACACTACTTTAGCTCTCTCCCCTCGCTCACTCTCACTTTTTCTTTCACACTTGTTCTCTTTTTGTATGCCAAAATATACTTTTTTGCACTTTTTCCGCTTAGCAGCCGTCTCAAGCTCCAGAAAAACAACATACACTGCAAACTTGTCGTATACGCAATGTGCACAAATTGTCCCACAAAGGAGTTGCTGCTGTTGCAGGGGCAGGGGCAGGGGCAAGGGCAGGGTAATACCATCTGCATTTTGTATACCCAATATCCATTAAATACATTTCAATGGGAACAACATAATTCTCTCTATTATGATACTACTCATTTGAAAATTGTTATATTCGTATATATTTCTGATCAGCATGAATATGATCAATTTGATATTGACAATGAAAATTGATTTGCAGTTTTTAATGAATTTTCATATTGATCTTTGAAAATGAGTTTGAAGCAAATCGCATAAGAACTCAACTTTAGCCTTTTTACCACCCACTTTCCACCCAGGGGGTGTATTTTCCAGCTTCCGGGATTAGTGCTCACTTTCGGCATAGGACTAAGTTACTGTGAAAATTTAAAATGTAAATGGTTGCAAATATTTGAAATTCAATAATGAAATTCAAATTGTTATATAAAATATAGTTTATGGTATTAAAAACCTATAAATTTTGTATACATTTACAGCACTATTCGTGAGGGCATCATACGTTGCATCCTAGCCACCGATATGGCTCGTCACAATGAGATTCTTACACAGTTTATTGAGATAACTCCCGTCTTTGATTATTCCAATCGTGGACACATCAATTTGGTAAGTCACAAATGATATTGCAGCTCGAACATGGCACTAAATTTGTTCCATTTTATAGCTCTGCATGATACTCATCAAGGTGGCAGACATTTCAAATGAGGCCAGGCCCATGGATGTGGCTGAGCCCTGGTTGGATCGTTTATTGCAGGAGTTCTTTGCTCAGAGTGCTGCCGAGAAGTCCGAGGGTTTGCCAGTTACACCATTTATGGATCCAGATAAGGTTAGCAAGCCAGGATCGCAGGTGCGATTCATTGGATTGGTGCTGTTGCCCCTATTCGAGGCACTTGGCGAATTGGTGCCAGAGCTAACCGATCTTATCATCATACCCGTGCGCATTGCACTGGAATATTACAGGTAATTATAGCTTTAATAGTTTGAAAAACATTTCTTATATGCTTTCTTTTGTAAGTGAAAACATTGTCCAAATCAGAACTTTTGAATTCTCAAAGAATTAAGAATTAAGAATTAATTGTTATTTGAATTCAATTCTTTATCATAAGCAAAGAATGATTCGCCAATCTTCAGTTCTTGGCAAACTAAACATAAGAATGATTCAATCTCTTATACATATAATGAATTCATTCAAATTTTAATTGAATTCATATTTTTATAGAACTGAATCAATGTTGGTTATAAATGTATATATATATATATATATATGTTATAGCTGTAAAAAACAAGCTTCACATACATGCAACAACTAATTCAATTTGCATTTGATTGCTTACTCCCTAGGCGCCTCAACGATGCACAAACAAAAAGCCGCAAATCTGTTGCAGACAGCAACACATCAGGCACATCGGACAGCAACAACAGCGGAAACATGGACGCAAATACGGCCATGGTCAATGCAGCAGTTGACAAATTAATGATGGATAAGCAGATACAGGCACAAGGACAGGCTCAGGGACAGGCACAAGGACAGGGACAGGCTCAAGGACAGGAAAAAGCACAGGGACAAGCAACATCATCTGGGGCAGGTGGCACAACTGTAGGCACTGCCGTAGCCGCTGGCAGCAGCTCACCACAAATGCCACGTTCCGGGTCCGCCATCAGCGTCAAGTCGCGTCGCAGCATCCCATCACAGAAATCGGCATCCCGCACCTCGGTGGATGAGCCTGGTGGTATGGCTGCTGAATTACATGATCTGCCTGAGGGCAGCGAGAGCGGTGACTCCGAAACAGCCACCGAGGTGGATGTAAGTTAATCTATTTAACATAAACATAAACCAAAAACGAACTTAGAGTTGGACAATAACTATCTTTAGTCCAATCGAATAGTAACAATAATTATTTTTCTCACTTACACTAATAAGGTTATTTCCACATAAGATGCTATCGAAACTATACTATTATTATATTACTTAACTAAATACTTATATATATATATATATACATATTACTATTTAATCCCTCATCAATTCAGTTTGATCTGAAAAACTATCGAATGCACTATCGAAATACACTATTGAATGCACTATCGATAGCATCGATATTAATTTTTAGATAATTTTGAACAATTATCGATACTGTTGATGCACCATATATACATATATAATTAATTTAAATTAAGTTAGCGCTAGTTATCGATGGCACTATCCATAGTATCGATAGTTTTTCTACTAGCGAATTCATAACCCATTTAATGTTTTCTCTTTAAACATTTTTGTTTCGTTTTGTTTTTAACATTGTTTTAAGTTTTCTTTAACAATTTTGTGTTGCTTTAAAAACGTTGCAGGTTGATAGATAGTATCGGTAGTAAATGCAGCCGCTATCGAAACAATCGATAACTTTTGCCAGCTTAACAGCAACAGTATGCTAATCTTGTAGTTTTGATTTCAGGTCGCAGAGAAGACATCCAAGTTCAAGGTGGACACGGAGGGCAGCAGCAATCGGAGCAAATCTTCGCACTCCACATCACGTAAATCGTCCCGCGAGAAGCGTCCTTCAATGATCGGTGAGCTGTGCAGTAGCGGTGGGGGTCAACGGATGCGCAACTCCTACGGCAACATACATGGCTACCACGCCAATCGTTGTCAGTTTGGCAGCAATCGCGCCGTCAGCTTGGATCAGTACAGCACCAATAATCGACGTTTATCCGATGGTTTGCCACAGGTCATATCCGATAGCAATGTTTTTTATGGACGTCATAATCGCGGCAGCACAGAAACAGCTCAAACAGCAGCAGCAGCTTCAGCAGTAGCAGCAGCAGCAGCAATAGCAACAATTGGTGAGGACCTCAATATGAACACCAGCAACATGGCCGCTCAGCCAGTTGTGCAACAGCCGCAATGTGTGCTGTCAGCGCTGCCCGCTGCTCAGTTGCTGCGACGACAGCAGCAGCAGCAGCAGCAAGTTGAAAAGTCAGCTGCAGCTGCAGGACAAGCAAATGTTGCTGCCACATCGAATGGCAACGTCTCACCAACAACAGCTCAAGCACAGACTGCAGCCAATGGCGGCAGTGCAGCTGTTGTTGTTGCTGTTGCCGCACAGCAACCGCAGCCTGCTGCCAGCAGCAGCAGCTGGAAGTCACGCCTACGTCAGTTCTCCGACTATTTTAGCTTCAGCTTTGATAAGAATAATAAACGCTTTGGCAGCACACGCAGCAGCCCCTGTGTTGCACGTGGTGGCAACAACAATGCAGCAACTGCGTCTGCAACTGCAACAACAACAACAGTCAGTGCCGCCGACAGCACCACCGATAGACCCCTGCCAGCCACATCAACATCAACATCAGCAGCAGCTGCGGCAACCACCTGTTGCAACATTTCGAATACGCCCAATCCACAGATGAGCTCCGGCGGCGGACCGAGCATGGCACGGCTTCGTGCCTATAGCCTGGATGTACCCTGCAGCCGACATGCTGTTACAACCCGCTACTCATCCGCCGATTCGTCGCGTCATGATGATCACGACAACAGCAACAACACGCTCAACAGCAGCAGCGGCGGCGTTGGCGATTTATCTGGGATTAGAATACGCATTGATAGCACTGAGGATGGTGGCAGCAGCATTGGTGTGGCCACTGAGCAGCCGCCAATGTTGCTGCCGCCAAGTTTGAGCTATGAACTGGGCATGACCAGTGTATCCTCATCAGAGGCGGTGCCAAAGATTTGACAAGAGGGGAGCTCCGATACAACAACAAATACAAATACAAATAATTCACTCTGCAATCAGGCAACATTTTTAACGGCACCCGACGACGATGACAATGATGATGATGATGATGATGATCCCGAACAGGTTACCGACGACGATGACAATGATGATGATGATGATGATCCCGAACAGGTTATTGTCAATGAAAGCGATGATGAGGCAGATGCCTTGCATCATCCAGATAACTCCAGCTGTGAGGTGTCCTCAATATCCATGACTGTCTGGTCGGCCATTGGTCATCGTCTTAATGCGCTTGCCTGTGCTTGCTGTGAGCGCAAATTACCCGAGCCGGAGAATGTTTAAAGGATGTATGGAAGGAAAGGAGCAGAATGGGTTCATCAAGTGCATCAGCAATTCATTGTCATTGCCCTTTCGATTGTTAATCCTGTTCCTATTCCTGTTGCCATTGGTATCGTTTTATCGCTAAACGTTCGTTCATCGTTCATCGGTTATCGTTTTGTCGTTTTGTCGTTTGTCGTTTCAAAAT
>OX453090.1:5150571-5186308 GCA_949708635.1 Hirtodrosophila cameraria | reverse complement strand
AATGGACGCACGGCTCCAAATCTGAATCTGAATCTGCATCTGAGTCCCCATGTTCATCCCCATCAACAAACTCAGATCCATATAGCCTATGGTCATATATGTATGTGTGTATGCAACATGCATGCGGCAGTTGACATATCGAATATGCACTCATTATGGCTTGCACATGCTACATGCGGCAAGTGGTTGCAGGCAGTGGCACGAACCGTTGAACTCGTTTCGCGTTTAATTACACAAAAAACAAATTTTTGCATTTTGCAATACACAGCCGAAAAACACACCCTACACCCCAAACCACCCGCCATTTCCTGCCCGCCATACGCACACACACACACACAGTGCGTGCAATTGCAATCACAGTGCCAACAGTGTGCCCCATGTGGGGCAAGTTGCTGTTGCTGCCACAAACAACGCCCACACACGCACCCATACAGTCGGCCATGTCCGACTAATTCCATTTGCTTGTACGTGGTTTTTTGGGCATACCACGTGGGGATATATTTTCTGGGGGCAACATTCTCTCTCTCTCTATCTGTCTCGCATCGATGACTGCTGTTGCAGCTGCAGCACGTTATTGAAAGTCATCGTGTGGGCGAATTCGATTTGGGAAGCTGTTGCTGCTACTGCTGTTGGTGCTGCTGCTGCTGTTGCTGTTGCTGTTGTTGCTGCTGTTACTGGTACTGCTGATGTTGCTGCTGCTGCTGCTGCTGCTTTTGCTGCTTTTGCGACTACTGCTGCTGCGTGTGGCACACAATTAAACGCCCCAGCGACTGGCTTTCAAAACCCAATGACAAAAATTGATATGTGTGGCACAAACGCGTTCGTTGCCTTTGGCATTCTTATTTACCAGCACATGCTTCTTGTTTATCAGGCTCTTCGATGACATATACGCAATTGAATCAAATCCTCCTCCGCAACGCAATTATTATTTTTTGAATTTTTTAGTTCTTTTTTTTTTTTTTGACAAATAACTGTGTTCATAGAGTTTGAAGTGGAGTTGGTTTTCCAGCTCTATTTCACTTGTTGAGTTAAAGTTTAGATCGTTTTGTTACTCAGTACTTCCGTTGAACTTACAAATTTGTATTGTTTATTGGCATTAAGCACATATATATATATATATTATATATATATCGTTTTTTATTTGCTACCGCAGACTATTTAATCGTATCTTTTTATTTAATACATCTTACGCTCATATACAGAAATTAATCTGCTACATCAAACAGTCAAAGTTGATACCACTTTGCATATACATATATACATATATAAATAATTGAATTGAATTAAATTTAATTAAATTGAATTGCAGACATTTAAGACAGTCCTGTTACAATTCGACTTACACAAGTATTTCAGAACGGGTCTGTCAAACTAAAATAAGATTTGATTGGGCTTTTCAAACAACAAAAATAAAGATGAAAACCTAAACAATGTTTAGATAAGAATAAAAAAGCTTAGCTAATGACACGATTTAATAAAAGTGCTGAATAAAAACAGTGACACATATAAAATGATCAACGCTGCAGAACCACACAGTGCTGTTCGAAAGTGCATTTCCGGTATGATGGCAATGAAGAAACGCGTTATAAACCAGCCAAAATAATTGTTAAAATTACAACAAAAAAAAAACAAAACAGAATATATTAAACATAAATAATTGAAAAGCTAAAAAAAGCAAGTCAAAAAAGATGACAACATATCCCAGCAGGATGTTTAAGCAAATGATTAAGGAAATAAGCAAATTGTAAACGAAAACGAAAATGAGCAAATCAAGTTCCAAAAGAGTATAACTAAAAACAAAAAACTAATTAACAAATATCAATTATGTAATTATCAAAATATCAACGTAAATTTATGTATGTTATTATATATCAAATGTACTATATATATATATACACACACACACACATAAACACTTCCACTCAAACACAGCACCCAATTCTAAATGTCATGTAAAAAAAAGCATTGCATACTTTTTAGCGTCGCGAGTCACAAAGTGACAAATGTATTGTAAGAATCGGAGATATGAACAATAAACAATTTCAATTAGCAACAAATGAATGTAAAATGTTGCAACCAAGCTGGTACTTGGCACACACACACACACACACACACACACATACACATACACACACACAAACACTTACATATATCGTAATAACAGCTGTTATTATTTACATATTTTTTTGTCAACTACATATTCCAATACTCAAATATCAAGCAAATTAAGCATAACAAATATTAAATTTATTCAATTTCAACAAAGATTGAATTCAATTGAAAACTAAACTTAAGACAAGACACACAAAGTTACCAAAAAAAAAAAAAAAAACAAAAACAAAACATGCATTATTCAACAGCAAGAATAAAATAGCAAAAAAATATATATAAAATTGGTGGTATACTTATTATATATTTATGTACTATTAAATATCTAGCAAAATGCAACAATATCAAGCAAAATATTCGAAAATATTTAACAAACAATATATATATACATATATGTGTGTGTTAAACTAATTGACATATGTTTTTTTTTTTTTTTTTTTTTTTTTTTTGTGTCTAATTAAGTGTTGTCATTGTCATTATTATAACTTATTATAACAAGAAGACAAAGCAACTCTAAAAACTGAAACTATTATTAATCGAAAAATGCATCTCTACAAAGTACTCTATGTGTGTGTTTAAAATATATGTATATTTAATCAACGACAGCATCATATGAAAACAAAACAAAACAACAACTATAACGATGAACAACAACAACAACAACAACAAAAACATCATCAAAGATTTTGCACGATGTCGATGTCAACATTGTTTTTTTTTTTTTTGGTAGTTAGAACATGTAACTAGCTGAATTTGTTACATAAACCCAACTAAAATATACATAAAAAAAAAAACACAAAAACACAAAAAAAAATATTGTAGAGTGTGTAAAACTTATAGGTGTATAAAAGATATATACTAGTACATTAAGTATGGTCTAACAAAATCGCTATCATTAGCTAATTACATAACTGGCAACATCTGTACACATGCATACATACATACAATACTTTGAAGAAATACATATACCAATATCAATGTATTCTGTTCATACCCATTGCAAAAATGCCATAACTTCCCTTGTTTAATGAAAAACATAAAGACTAATACTTGAATTTACAACCTATCCAACAAAACCAAAACTATATATGTATCTTAAACGTAAACTTAATACAATATGAAACAACAAAACAAAAGTTTTAGATGTTTTACCAAAAGAAACAAAAAAACTTGAATATTAATATAATAATAAAAAATAAACAATTTTAAGCATAATTCAATAAGTCTAGTTTAAAATAGCAAAAAAATATGTAAAAAAAATACAAAATGCTTTTTGATGTACAATTTAAATATCACATTTTGGCAGTCAATTATAAAAAACAAAACAAACAAAAACAAAATAACGCTTTCCCCCAAAAATCCAAATAGAACAACAACAACTAAAAACCAGATACTGATATTAAAAATGATAAATTGTTCAATGGTTTTTTAGCAAACAGCCCTAACACAGTGCAAAACAAAGAAATATTTGCAAAACATACAAAAAAAAAAAATCTCAATTATATTATGAAGATAAAGTTTATGCAGTCTGCTGACAAAAGACAAAACAAAAAAAGAGTTCATGTTAGATAAGATGAGCAAATTGTTTGTTTATAACAAGAAATAGGAGTTACGAGTAGTTATGAAGTTATGCGGATATGTGTTATGACATTAGCAATTTGGACCAACTAACTAAACTCTCTGAACACTGAATACAGATACAAATATACAACAACTAATTGTTCTGATGCATCCAAATGCAATACGAAGCGATAAATAGTTAAATGTAAACATACAAATTTAACTAAACCAAAAGTTTAAATTAAAGCTAAAATTTAAACTTAAACTTAAACTTAAACTTAAACCAAAACCAAAACCAAAACCAAAACTAAAACTAAAACTAAACAGCATAAAAACTGAAACTTAAACTTAAAACAAAAACTGATACTTAAAACAAACAAACAAAACACGTATCTCTCAACCACAACTACCTGTCGACCTATCTATAGCACAGCGATAGCAAATTGAGTCTAAAACAATCGTTATCACTATCGAATATCGTATATCGAAATTTCGTACGTGATTTCTGATTTTTGTTTAGCTCCAAGCCATTGCCATATACTTTATACTTTTCTATATAACTTACAACTGAAGCGGCAGCAAAAGTACTTCCAAAACGGTTTCCATGCCATAACTAACCATCTCTCTCTCTCAAAAATGAAGAAACTTAACAAAACGCTCCAATTTTTGTAGGCAGAAAGTTAGGCTTTATCCATTAAATACAAACCTCAAAACAAAAAGGCGTCTCAATAACCACCGATAACGGACCACAGTAGTGCATCGAGAGAGATCGCTTCACTAAAGAATACTTAAGATCATTCATTGTTATCGAGACATACAGACATGTTCTGCATTTCAAATTCATATCAATTTCACCGAAATAGAACAAGCGAGCGTCACATGTTTCGTTGAATTTGATATGAAAGTGAAATTGAGAACAGGCCTAGCAGAGATAGAGATTGAAACTACTTCCCTCGGAATGCCGAACTTTTACATTTGTTTTCCATACTCCTCTCTCTTTCTCTCTCTCTCTCTCTCACTCTCTCTCTCTTTATTTTTATTTTTCTCTCACACACAAACCTGCACAGCTCGACAGCAAACAGCTCTTAGAGAAAGAAGTTGATAGATTTAAGTGCATAGACTATATACATATATACTAAATACTATATATATATACATATATATATATATACCTACTATAAAATAGAGACCCTCCTGAACTTATAAAAACCAAAAGCCTTCAATTCAGAAAACAAAAACAAAAGACTACATTTTATTATACATACAATAGGCGGCATAAAGATCAGAACTTTAATGCAACATTTTAAATAGAGTACAAGTACTCGTATACCTTAGTAAAGCATACTTCGGCAGGCCGAAGCATAGATGCTCTCATTCAAGGCCCACACACGCACACACACACACGCATTCACACACACACACACACACACACATACACTCACACACACTCACACACAAGAAACAGCTGAACCTAACCCCAAAAAAAAAAAACAAAAAAAAACAGCTAAGAAGTTTCAACCACAACATAAATACCAACAATAAAATTAAAATGAATAACAGTTACAAGTAAAGCGAATACATAAGAAAATACAACAAGTATGAAATGCGCTATACTCGTATCTTATATTATAGAAAGTTGGAGAACTGCAGAACAGCGTTCCTAAGTCGATTACAAACTTTTTGGCACAACTATCTGAACAAAAAAAAAAAACAAAACGATTCAAGTTTTTTTTTTGTAAAGATTGTAAGCAGAAGCAAAAGAATATCTCTAAAGAAGAAGAAAAAATACAGATGTATTTTCAAATTAGATGTCAATGAAAGAAATCTAGATATACATACATACATACATATACAAATACATATATTGAATAGAACTATATATATATATATATATATATACACAAATATATATATATACAATACTAAATGGCAAATAGTTATTAATCTTAAGCAAAACTTATTTGAAAACTAAACAAATACGATGAGAGTACAACCCCAAGCAGAACTTTAACAACCTCTTCACACATCATATAATAGAAAATGGTTACAACTATATGGAAAACAAACATATAGAAAAAAGAAAATGAGACTTGGGGGGGAACAGCGACAAACTACTAAAGCATATAAATGAATGCCTAACCAAAATAAAAATACTAAAATCATACAACACAATATTGGAAAACCAAACAATGGAAAAAATACCAAACACATTAAATACTGCAACTCTCCATGCACATCGTATTTTTGTTTAAGTGACAAAAGTACATATATTAGCAACAGCAAAAAAAAAAAAAGTAAAAATAAATTAACTTAAATATTAAATTAAATATCAAGTAAAATACCGGAAATATTAATAAAAAATAAAAAAAATACAATTTATGTATGCAGCTCTTTATCCCAATTTACAATACAAATATAAAAAAGTAATATTAAAAAAAAAAAACAAACGCAGACAAAACCAAAAAGTCCATAAAGTTCATTGCAATTCTCAGAAAAGCTAATTACTAGAAAAAGCAGTTGGAAACTATTTACAAGGCGGTATGAGTACAGCACCCACAAAAAAACAAACAAACAAACATATACAAATACCTAAGAGAATCGATCTAAAATAAAACAAAAAAAAATACAATACAAACAAAACAAACAAGTACAACTTGTTTTTGATGAAAGAACCCAAAGAAACATTTAAAATGAATACAATTACTATATCGTATATACATATACATACATATATATATATATATATATATATGATGTTTAAACAAAAAAAAGAGAGTCTAGCAAAAATCTATGTGTACAATGAATATAAACTTAAATGCATTAACGAAAACAGCAACAATAACAAACCAAAAAAGGAAAATGACAAAAAAAAATAACTATAATTACAATTACAAAACATTGAAAAGCTAATCGCTAAAGCTGTATATCACAAAAAAACCAAAAACACAAACAAATTCAAAAAGCAACACACAAAACAAAGGCAACAACAAAAGCACACAAAATAATGAAATGTATGTATTTACTTGAAATGCAATGCAAGCAAAACTCCTCCCAAAACAAAAACAATAAAAAACAGACAAAAAAAATAAAAAACATGAAATAAAAACGAGAGTGAAAAGCATGCAAACAAACAAACAAACAAACAAACAAACAAACAAACAAACAAACAAACAAACAAACAAACAAACAAACAAACAAACAAACAAACAAACAAACAAACAAAAAAACAACCAAAACAATGCAACACACAGTTAAAAGACAAAAAAAGAAATACCAATACGAAAAAAGTACTAAAAATCATACCAAAAACTTTTCTGAAATGCATTTAAATGGAAATTGTATTTACAAATTTAAGTTATGTACGTTGTCCAACACAGATACATATATAAATTGGGCGAGTACGAGTGCAATATGACGATTGAGTCAACTCGTTTGAGTATACCAAACGAGTTCTCTTCGAATTAAGCGCTCAACTCACTCACTCACACACACACACACACACACACACATACACTGACAGCCATCCACTCACACACACACATCACACACATACATATATACATACACCTGCACACAGACAGACAGACAGACATTCAAAACACTTATTTTTGTGTAAAAGTTTAAAACATAATGAGCTGATAATATGAACTACTGATTATTATGAAATATATGAGAATAAAGTAATTTCCAAAACTATTTCAAAACCCTTGTTTTTATTTGGCTGTGGCCCAAACTAGGGAAATGGAAAACTATCTTAAGTTAACACAAATACCTCTACTCATATACATATATCGCATTCATTTTAATACAGATCTACAGCTAATGTTGAGTTTGAGGACGCTTCGTAGCTAACAATAAGTTCTTACCAAAGTCAGGCCAGATTCATTTAAATGCTTCTGGAATAGCACTTTCGAATTCATTTAACCTACGACTGCCAAAATATCACGCAAACAGAAAGCCATCGCTTTGAAACTTAGAAATTTATGCAGCATACTTTTAGGATGAACTTTATGAGGAAGGTCAGCACAACGCAGCAGATGTTTTTCTGTATACATGCATTGCCTTTGCAGAGGGCTGAGCAGAAAAATTGCGGGTAGAGAGAAAGAGATAAACGATCAACTCAAATTCTTGATTCTCTGGCGCTGCGGCTGCCGAGCATTTGTGCATGGGCCACACGAAGTTTGTACGGTGTGCGTGTGCCGACTGCGCTGCCCGCAAGCGACGCTGCCGACCTCTCCGAGTGTACCCGACTACGAGACTCCCTGCTCCCAACTTTCACTTCAAGCAGCTCAGCGGCAGCGCAAGCAAGCAGCGCACTTAACTTGTCCAGTGCCTGTAAAACTGTTCTTCCTGCCTGCTGAGTCGGGGTAAATAGGTTCTTCAATAACTTTGGTGTTATCTATCCGATTGTAATGAAATTTACGCAGCTAAGTAACATTGATATAAGAAATAAGTGTATCAAAAATCAAAGCTAAATCTTTTCTAAATTGATCGGCGTATGGTATACAAGAACCTACATGCCAAGTCTGGTGTCTCAAGCTCTTATAGTCTCTGAGATCGACGCGTTCATACAGACAGACAGACAAACATGGCTAGATCGACTCGGCTGTTGATGCTGACCAAGAATATATATAGTTTATATAGTATTAAATATCGACTGTGTTGAGAATTTAAAACTATCGATATAATCGATGTTGACAACGATGTTTGGTCACCTCTATTTAACATCGGCATTATCGAAATGTTTTCTGTCTAGCAGCAAGCTAGATGCAGTCCAAAAGCTTTCAATGGATGCCGTTTGTGGTGTCATTAAAAAGCTTTTATGGCAGTGCTTTGTAAGCTTTTGCTATTTTTTCACCCATTTTGAATACCCGAAAGCTGGCCAACAGAATAAAATCAGAAGCTTTGTCGTCCGCTTTCAAAGTTTTGCCTTGCAACACGTTGCGTTCGAGTTGGAGTTGCGTGTTACGCAAAAAGATGGCATAATTTAATAAGAACATAATTCTGCA
This sequence comes from Hirtodrosophila cameraria, assembly GCA_949708635.1. Lineage (NCBI taxonomy): Eukaryota > Metazoa > Arthropoda > Insecta > Diptera > Drosophilidae > Hirtodrosophila > Hirtodrosophila cameraria. The sequence continues at coordinate 5,177,630 of OX453090.1, read as the reverse complement.
GCTAAAATCTACAAAAAGCTTTAAAAGGAAACTTAATTAAAGTTTTAATTGCTCAATTTAGTTGTTTACAGTAATTAAAGCAGCTATAAATGTGTTAAATAACCATAAATAGCTAAATTGACTATTGAAAACAGCAACAAATAGCAAACTTTACTTAAAAATAGCCAATTGAACGGGCTCATTCATTTTTAAAGCAAATTTAATGATATTTTTTGAGTATATTCAAAATAATCAATATACTTCACTGGATTTGAATACTTCCTTCGATTGACGAAACTCTGACTAGAGTTTTAATTTTGCCTTTGAATAAATAATTATAATAATAAATGCTACTTTTCCGAAAATCGAAAAAAATCTGGTATTGTGCTCAAAAAATTCGTAAAAAGCCGTAAATCCCATACAAATCGAGTCCTGTTATCGTTAACAGTGCTGTCTACTTTAACAGAGTACTAGCGCTCTTGAGTTTTACCATCATTTTGCTACTCTGTTAACGTTTACAGCACTGTTAAGGAACTTATCATTGTTTTTATCGTTTATACAAACTGAATTTTTGGTTCGATTTTTAGAAAAGTAGCTAAAGTATAGATAAACCTTCCCGCTTATTACTTTTCTAAAAAGCTAGATCTGACGTGAAAATAGCTAAATTAGCAACTCGCTAACGCTGCGTCCCGCAACATGTTGCGTCGTGTCATGTTCGAGACGCGGCCAGTTCGAGTTGCAGTTGCCGTTGGCAGCTCAGCCTCAAACGCCATTTTCAGTTGACATTTGCAAACGCGACGCTGCAGTCGCTGGCGACGCTTAAATCGGCTCTCAGCTCAGCTCAGCTCTCTCTGTTTTCGGTACGTTGCGGTCGCTAAGTTAACATTTGGCAGCAGCAGCAGTAAACAACAACAACAACAACAGCAGCAATTGTAAAAGCGATGCGCAAATAACAAAAGTCATAAAAAGGAACACGTTTTTGTTGTTGTTGTTGTTGTTGTTGTTGTTACTGTAATTGCTGTTGTTGTTGTTGCGCTTAGACGCGTTTACATTTTCGTTTCCTTTCGCTCCATTCCCCACTTCCACTTCCACTTTCGCCATTTTGTCGGCAACGTGCGTTGTGGGGCGTGTTTTGGAACGTGCAGGCGAAATTGTGTATTGTGTGTATGTGTGTGTGTTTTGTTTTGTTTTTATGTGTGTGTGTGTGTGTAATTTGTATTTTGTGGTTGTTGTTGTTATTAAAGTTGTTTGTTGCTTTTCTTGCTTGTAGTATTTTTAGTGGTCGCGTGCGAAAATTCGATGTCAAAGTTAAACATTTACGTGAGATGTAAGTAGAAGAAAGAGAGCCTTGAAATGTCCTAAAGCAGGCCAAAAAAAAAAACACACACACACACATAGACACAAAACACGAAATAAGAGAAAATCAATGCGCGTAAAAAGCCAAACGTTTGTATATGTGTGTGTGTGTGTGTGTATATGAGTGTGCGTGTGTAAGAAGAAAATCTATAAAGCGCGCTGTGAAACATCATCGCAGTCGAGAGCTATGCGAATAATTTATAAGATTGATATTAAAGACATAAAAAGCGCTTGGCTATGTGTTTTATGTGTGTGTGTGTGTGTGTGTGTGTGTGTGTGTGTGTGTGCGTATCTGTGTGACAGCCACACAAAAAAATATACTAAGAAGCAGCAGCAGCAGCGCACAAGTAATTTCTTGGCAGCAGCCTCAACGCCAAATTCTTGGGACACCCGAAATGCCGAATTGCTAACCCCCTCTCCACCCCCATTCCCTTCGCTGCTCCCTGCACGCCGTCCCTGCTTAAGCACATTGCAAGAATGTTGTAAACATGCGAGGACGACGCTGACGCTGACGCCAAAGCCAACGGCGACGTCAGCAACACACGGAACAGCTGATTCGCCTGTGAGGCGCATTGGCACGCGCTGCAATATGTATGTGGCACACACACACTCACACACACACATGTACTCAGCACAAATGCGGGTGTCAAATATAATATACAAAAAGAGGCCGAGTGTGAAAGTTGGCAATAACAAAATGTCAACACACTGCAGTAAAATGCTTAAAGCAACGTGTAAATAAATAACGAATGCTGTTTTCCATCTCTAATTCGTTCTTGAATTCTCTGTCTCATCTCTAATTCACCATTTCATTTTGTGTCCCATCTCTATTTCGCACTTGAATAATGGTGTGTCCCATCTCTAATTCACCCTTTCATGCTGTGTGCCATCTCTAATTCACGCATAAATTAATTGTCTCCTCTCTAATTAACCTTTTGATGCTATGTCCCATCTCTTATTCACATTTAAATACTGTTTTCCATCTCTAATTCACCATTTCATTTTGTGTCCCATCTCTATTTCGCACTTGAATAAAGTTTTCCATCTCTAATTCACTCTTTCATGGTGTGTCCCATCTCTAGTTCTCCCTTTCATGCTGTGTGCCATCTCTTATTCCCGCATAAATTAATTGTCCCCTCTCTAATTCACCTTTTGATGCTATGTCCCATCTCTTATTTACATTTAAATACTGTTTTTCGTCTCTAATTCACCGTTTCATGTTGTTTCCCATCTCTAATTCCCAGTTGAATGTTGCTTACAATCTCTATTTCACACTTGAATGGTGTGTGTCATCTCTAATTCACCCTTTCATGCTGTGTCCCATCTCTAATTCTCACTTGAATGCTATGTTCCATCTCTAATTCACCCTTTGATGATGCGTCCCATCTCTTATTCACATTGAAATGCTGGTTCCCATCTCTAATTCACCCTTTCATGTTGTTTCCCATCTCTAATTCACACTTGAATGCTATGTTCCATCTCAAATGCAAACTTGAACGCAGTTTCTCTAATTCACCGTTTCATGCTGTTTTCCATCTCCAATTCCCACTTGAATGCTGCTTCCCATCTCTAATTCACAGTTGAATGGTGTCCCATCACTACTTCACATCTGAATACTGTCCCATCACTAGTTCACACTTTAGCGTTTGTATTAGTTATGATGATCGTCTCGAGACAGCTATAAAGCGTACAGCTATTTTTGGAGAAAGACCTTCATAAGTAGAAAACAGCAAGAAGAAAAAAATATCAATGTTTTGCCTTACAACCAAAAACAATTGAGGTTAATAGAGAGTGAATTAATGATGATGAGGGACACGAGAGCAGTTGGAGAAGAATGTCCTTTACAAATAAACAAAAGCAAGTCATTATTGATAATATAAAACAAAATGAATAAATAATTATGATGAACTCTCAAAATAGGTAGAAAACATAGTTTGTGTTAAGTATCTAAACTATTTACAATCGAAAGCTGATTTGTAAGGATAATATCATCAGAAATTGCTTGCTTAACTGGGAAACAATTAGGAATAATAATTAATGCAATGATGCAATTAAAATTTGATGAACAAGCATAACAACAATGCGCTTTGTCTCTTTGGTATATAGCACTTGAACAAATAATTGTCTTAATATTTATGAATATTCATGTTAATTGCTTACAAATCATTAAGCAATTGACAAATAATTTGTCCATGCACAAATCATACATAAGTAGACACTCAAACAACAATCAAATGATTGCAATTGCAAATATATGCGCTTAAGTTCTACGCTTACATATTACGTATACGCAACGTGAGTTTGGCATTTGGAGTACTTAATTGTGCACTCAAAGTACACTCCTCCTAAGCATCTTTATGAAGTCTCGTGTGCAGTCTCTGTGAACTGTTTAATACACTCAGAGAAATACAAATGCCTTAGTTTCGCAAGTTTGAGCTGGTCTGTTCTCAAATGAAAACATTCGGAATCATAACTAAGAGCTGTTTTGAATTCCGCATATCAATAGATTAAAAAGTATTGATTTTGAGACATTGGAATGAGAAGTATTCAAGCTAATTTTCGAAATGAAGAATTGATTGATGTTTCGTTCCAAAACAGAAACACAAATTTACAAACGTTTCGGAATTGAAAAGTTATCGGAAATGGGAACAACGCTGATAATACATATCGACTCATGAGGTGGTAAAATATTAGGATGATAATCGATATACAGGCCTGTTCCCATTACCAATTCCGATCAAAACATTCGGAACTGGTATTATCAACAGTTCTGAATTTCGAATATCAGTGGAAATTGATATGATGAAATAGTGCTTTTGATGCAGTGCAATGAAAAGTATTCGAATTTGTCTTTAAAAGGGAACAACGACAACAACAAGAACATAAATTGAAAATCGGTTCGGAATGAAAAGTTATCGGAAATGGAAACAGGCCTTCTAGTAACGCAGATAATAATAACCGTAACAATTGTTCTATTATTATATTATTACTATACTCAACATATGTTGCGTTGTTCCTAATTGCACTTTGATCATGATTTATTGTATTTAGTGAGATTTTCTTGTGTTTTAGTTATTTAATTAAGTGCTAAATATAATTAAATTAAATATAAACTAAATAACATTCAATATAAAGTAACAACATTTTCGCTGAGTGTAAGCCAAGCGAAGGCCAACTGAAAACTGAGCGAACCCTGCCCTTATGCCAATCAACTTAACTATGTTTAACTTTCTGCAGCTACCCGCACAGTGTGACGAGAACAACGACAACGACGTCGTCGACGTCGACGACAAACGCAGCTGAAGCGGCAGCAAGTGTTGCAGGAGGGGCACGTGCAGCAGAAGCAAGAATAGGCAGAGTAAGAAAAGCAGCAGCAGCCGCCGCCAAGTTCAAAATCAACGCCTGACAATGACAAAGCGCTTCGCTGGGCGGCCAACTGCAGCAGCGTGGCGTCCGCCAGCAGCAGCAGCAGCAACAACAACAACAACAACAACAATAGCAGCAGCAACAACAGCAACATCAATTACAACAATCAATGAGCGCAGCACGAGATGGCAGCGTTGGCAACAATGTGGCACAACAATGCGAATGAGCCGAGCTTCACTGTACGCCTCGCTGCCGGCATGTGGCATGTCCTGGCTCCTGTTCGTCCTCTGTCTGCTGAGCTGCCTGTGCTGTTACACAGGTAATTACCGACACGCCAAGCCCCTTGACACTTGATTAGCATGACACACTCCTCCCTTATTCAAACTACTCTTAGAAAGAGAATGGGTATTATAATTTTGTCACGTATTGTGTAACGCACATTTCCATAGTGACGTGACGTTACATTTGTACGACAAAAATATTAAACACAAATATGAAGATGTCAAATTTTGTATATGTATTTTTTATATTTGCAAATTTATAAAGTAGCACTATATTCAGTTAAGAATTTACGCCAATTGACACTGAGAATTTGATGATATAACCAAAAATAGACGTGGCGTGATGTTACAGAAAACCGGAGTGGATTTTGGCTTGAATTAGGAAAATTGGGGAAGGCCTTTTATTAACACGACTTGGAATAAGACAATGTTTTTTTATAATTTTGTTTTATTAGCTTTAGTATGTGGTGTGATGTTACATGGCGTTACGTTACTTAAATTTTCATTAACTTGACTTGACTTGAAATAACACAAATTCATTTTACAAGTTATGAATATCAAAAATGTTTTCTAATATCGCTTTTATTAGCTTTAGTATATGGAGTGACGTTACATAGCGTTACGTTACTTAAATTTACATTAACTATTTTACGTTAACGTTCTACAATTTTGTATTAAACAGTTGCGGTATAAGACATTTTTTTGCTTTTTTTATTATTTTTGTATGGCAGGAATTTTATTTGTTTTGCTGCAAGGATATTAAATCTTCAGTGTACTTTGCAAGATTGTATAATTTGTTCGTTATTGTAATAAAAGCAAGTCATGGCAGACAGATCAACTTCAATTCTGTGCAAATTTTGTTACATGCTAACATGATTACGTAACTCCAAGTAGTCAAATATTGCCTTAATTAGACATAGCATTTCTTAACAGGATATAAATATGTTCCTAAAACGAATCAACGGCAACGTGTATAGCATACTTTTCACGTAATGCACATAATTATATGCCTTAGTTTTCATATTTCAGCCTGTTGCAAACTTCACTTTTAAATCAATTTTACAGATATTTGTGAAAGGATCGTTTTATAAATAAATAAAAGTGCAACGAAAGAAAAGTTTTGAAATGGGTTTAGTTACGAAAAAATTGTGTTTGTCAAATTGATTCGCACAAGTCGAACCTAAAAGTAGACTTCATATATTTTGGTAACAATGCGAAAGTGATATTTGAAACAGCTCGAATTACTGTTGAGAAATCTATATCTATCTATATTTAACTAATTGGAAATAAAAAGTTATAAAAGAAGCATTTATGAAAAAAAAGTGATCAGACTTACTCAGGCCTGTTCCGAATTCCACTATCGCATCGTTTTCACAGTAAACTTTTTGGAGCATACTAGAATTATAAAATCCTACTTAAATATGTTTTTTCGATTAGCCCGAAAGTATGCCGCACATATTTGAATGGAATTGGTTCGGAAGTGGATTTCGGAACAGGTTTGATAGACAAGCTTTAAAGTTAAACGACCCTATTTGAATTCCACTTTCGAATCAATTACACATAATTCCGCATAGCATACTTTCAGGAGAGAATACAAATGAATGAAGAAGAAAACTAAGCTACTTAATTTCAACTCCGCGCCAAAAAGTATGCTTTATAGTTTACAGTGAAATTTACATGAAAGTGGAATTTGTAGGGAAATCTTATAGGTCATCAATATCAGAAACGCTGATAGATTGAAAACTTATATAAGTATTTATATTATGCTTAAAGTTTATATTTTATAGCTACAATTCGATTGTCATCTCAGTACGGCAGTAAAGATTAAGGACTCAGCAGTTGGCTATTCGAAGTCAAATAATAAATAATGAACAAAACAATTGGTCGAGAAATATGAAAATGGCATTAGAAGTGAGCAAGAGAGAGAGAAAAGGAAATGGAAGGGTTGTCGAGGCTTGTGCCAGGACAACACAATAAAGGACAGCCTTGACTTTGCACATGCAAAGTCGACTTTGCCTTTCGCTTGCTCGTCGTAGTTTTTTGCTTTTTTTTTCTTTTTTTTTTTGTAGCTTGGCTCGGTTTGGTTTGGTTTGGTTTGCCATGGTTGCCATGTCGCCGCCCAAAGCCACCTGACAGCAGCTGCAGCTGCATTTAAAGCCATTGCTTTAGGCATTCTTCAATTTTAGCACTTGTACAACGTACAACGTGCAACGATGACAAAGAAACAAAAATAACACAAACATTAAAGTTGCAGAAACTGGCAACAATTTTATTTGCTAGCCAACTATGCAGCAAACAGCAACAATAGCAACAACAATCAACACACAGATGTGACCATATTTTGAAGGCTGTAAAAAAAGGCATAAAAACTTTTCATTCGAGCATTGAAACACACATAGATGACAATTTCTAGATGAATGCACAAAAATACTCTAACTTTGATTTGTATTCGAAATAACATCCTGTATAAGCATATCAAAACTTTCGAGACTTTAGGATTTCGTTTGACTTTGTTCTCGAATTGTATTTATTCAATTTTCGATTTGTTTTTCACAACTGTTGAAATTAAAAAAAATACTGATAGCTTTAAAATCCGCTTACATTCAGTATTTTTGTGTAAGAAATACCAAAATAACAGAAAATGTCAAAACTAATTGTTGATAGTTCATTTTTTCATATTCTATAGCTATATTCTGAAGCTTCAAAGTCTAACAAGTAAGAATACTCTAGTCGAGTGTGCCCGACTACGAGACTCCCTGCTCCCAACTTGCTTTTTAAGCAGTTCAGCGGCAACACAAGCAAGCAGCGTACTCAACTTGCACAGTGCATATCAAACTGCTGTTTCTGCCTGCTGAGACAGGGGAAATAGATTCTTCGGGGTGGTGCATCCGAAATTTGAAATAAACTTGATCTGCGTATGGTATACAGGAACCTACATGCCAAGTTTGGTGTCTCTAGCTCTTATAGCTCTGAGATCGACCTTACTGGCGATGCATCAGTTGATATCGATTTAGCTTTTTCGATATATTTATCAAGGCACTATCGATATAATGTTGACGAATTACATTCCTAGTATAAAATAACACAGCAACAATTCCACAACATTACTGAAAATCACAATTATTATGACATGATTTTTTTGATGATTTGTTTTTACAGGGTATTTAAGCATCGGTATGCTGCAGCAGCAAACTTTTCAGAGACTCTTGTTGTTATTGACGCACAAATGTTTTTGGCAAACTATTTTGTGGTATGGCATAACGAGTCGGTCGGTTGTTCTACCCACGAGGCCTTTCTTTCGTTCTTGCTTTCTTTTATGCTTTCTCCACATCCGTTTTGGCAACTCGAAGTCCTGCCTTTCTTTGCCACTGTTTGTGAACAGCTCAAAGCCAAGTTTTATTGCCCAGCTATGCGCAATTGAGTTATTGGCCAGTAAAAAAAAATAAGAAAAACAGAAACAAAAATGGTTAGGCAAGAATGTCAAGGCACTGGAGGTCAAGTTGTCGCTACTGTCGGGCTATTGTCAATGCTGTCGTTGCCTTTTAGGCATTTAGATACTCGTGCTTATACGCCCACTTTTGACTAACTAATTAGTTGGAATTTAGCCAACATTCAAGAAATTTACTCAGCTAACCCACAAGCAACTTGATACACAAAAGTCACGACGGACAATTGGTCGAGGCGTCAAGATATTTCCGATCAATAATCGTTGTGCCGCCTGCTACAAATGCTATGCTAATTACACAGCCAATAAACACACACACAGCCACACACACACACACACACACTTATAAGCAAAGTGGCAAACGAGGCACTCACACGCTACTAATTCAAAATAGCCATGGGGCTTTCTAAATTGCGTTGATAGGCAGCCAATCAATTCCTTTTCACAGCATGTGCATAAACGCATGCAAAATGCAAACGATTGTCGTCAATCGTCAATCAAAACTGCTGTATTGTCTCTTTTTTTCGAACATTAAGTGGACAAGTGAGCAGTGAAACGACAGAATCTGCATAGTGAAAAGCATTACGTACAGGCCTGTCACGGATATCTCTAAACATTTTCGGTTAGTTTGAGATAATTAGTTTTTGATTTTTAGAAGAGTCACTATTATACTTACTTTAATAATACTTTATCTTCATAAATTTGTTAATCCAAAATATTAACAAAAGTGAGAACAAATTTAAAACGAAGTTATTTCTGTGTGGTGGCAACTTTAGAGATCTCTGTGACACCTAAGATTTGAAATTCGGTTGCAATTTGTTTGGAAGAGATTTTCGTGACACCTTCGGTAGAAGTGTAGCGAGTAGTGTAACGAGTACAGCAGCAAGAAACGTAGCGCGAAGCGTATCGAGAAGCGTAGCGAGAAGCGTAGCGAGAAGCGTAGCGAGAAGCGTAGCGAGACGCGTAGCGAGAAGCGTAGCGAGAAGCGTAGCGAGAAGCGTAGCGAGAAGCGTAGCGAGAAGCGTAGCGAGAAGCGTAGCGAGAAGCGTAGCGAGAAGCGTAGCGAGAAGCGTAGCGAGAAGCGTAGCGAGAAGCGTAGCGAGAAGCGTAGCGAGAAGCGTAGCGAGAAGCGTAGCGAGAAGCGTAGCGAGAAGCGTAGCGAGAAGCGTAGCGAGAAGCGTAGCGAGACGAGTAGAGAGAGACGCAGAGAAAAGCGTAGCGAGAAGCTTAGCGAGACGCGTAGCGAGACGTGAAGCGAGACGCGTAGCGAGAAGCGTAGCGAAAAGCGTAGCGAAAAGCGTAGCGAAAAGCGTAGCGGAAAGCGTAGCGAGAAGCTTAGCGAGAAGCTTAGCGAGACGCGTAGCGAGACGCGTAGCGAGAAGCGTAGCAAGAAGCGTAGCGAGAAGCGTAGCGAGAAGCGTAGCGAGAAGCGTAGCGAGAAGCGTAGCGAGAAGCGTAGCGAGAAGCGTAGCGAGAAGCGTAGCGAGACGAGTAGAGAGAGACGCAGAGAAAAGCGTAGAGAGAAGCGTGTCGGGTAGTCTAGCGAGAAGCGTAGAGAGAGACGTAGCGAGAAGCGTTCGAATAACGAGTAAAAACTAAATGGAATGCCAGTTTAAGCAAAGCAAAGTTGAACATGAAGCATGAATAGTTGCGAGGACGCAAGCCTAGACACGTGGACATAGAAAAAATAACGAGATTCATAACAAAAAGCGTAACACACAGTTAAGAAGAATAGAAATGCCATAGAAAAGCACTTGTGGATTAGTTTATCACTTTTTTTTTCTATTCACTTTATGCTGCCTCTACTGTTACAAGCACTTTAGTTTGATTGCAATGTTCTTAGTATTTCTATTTTCGGATCAAGTGATTATGTTACCAAGGTTTTAGTTCAGCAAAAAACAGAAAAGGAGAAGTGGACTTATGCATGGCTCTAGCCCACACACTGCTCACATTTCCACATCCTCAAAGCACTTGAAGCACTTGTCGCTTTGCTTTTCATATACACACTGTTAACTTGCTTAGCATTATTTATGGTAACAACATATAATCGCTATTCGCGGCCACACTGACGACATAGTCTCAAAAAAACACACATGCCCAATTGCGCATACGACACGTTGACGGCAATAATAGACAGAGGGAGAGTAGGCAACAAGAAAAACCCAAGTGCTGCAAAATTTGCATTGCATACGCCTAGGCGCATGTTTCACATTCCACATTCCACTAATTGCATTGCACATAATATTCAAAATGGTTTTATAATCTTTGCTTCCGCTCACAATTCACACAACGACGAGACGGTTTCCTCTTTTTCTAGGCTCAAGCTATTCTCCCACACTAATAAACACACACAGAAAATCTCATTAGTGACGGCCGATGATTGCCAACACACAGACATATGTATGTACACACACACACACACACATGTATGTACACACACACACACACTTACGAACACAAGCAAGTTAAGCTATCTTGGGTTAGTCTGAAGACTTAATACACTTCCAGATAGAGGTGTCACGGAAATCTCTTCTAACCCAATTCCAACCGAATTCCAATTCTTAGGTGTCACAGAAATCGCTAGAGATTTTGATTTTAGAGTTGCCACCACACAGAAATAATTTCGTTTTTAAATTTATACTCACTTTTGTTATTATTTTTGATAAAAAAAAAATGTATTAAGATAATTGTTTATTAATGTATTTATTTACTCGTTTCTGCAATTATTCTTTTATGATCAAATAAAATACAAGCTAACCGAAAATCTCTAGAGATTTCGGTGACACCCCTAACACTATTCAAAAATACTACAATGACGGAATAAAAACATTTACTCAATCGATCGTTTCTATTATAGCTAAAAAATGAATATATACAGACGTTTTCTAAATTTCACTTTCGCATCAATTTCACAAAATAATTTGGGGCACACTTTTAGGATCATCTTATAACTAAATGCAGGTACAAGACATGTGAGCAGTGTGACCAACTGTCGATAAGCAAAAAAAAAAGTTAAATTGACTATTGAAAGTAGCTACAAATAGCTAGCTTTAACTAAAAATAGCCAATTTCAATAAATAAATAGGCAGCACTGCACGTGAGACTATTATTTCTATGCTGCTCCAAAAAGTATGCTACACTTTTTACAATGAAATTAATTGAAAATTGAAATTCGTAACTGAAACGATTTTGAATAAAATTTGCATAGTACTGAAAATGGGTCGAAAACGGCTCTTCACGAAATTATAATACTCTCTGGAAGTGTATAAACAAAAACACACACACACACATCTTACGCACACACACACACACACACACACACACACACATACACACATACAGTGACACACGATGGGACACTCACAGAGAGAAAGGCACAAGTTGAAAAGTTGTTGGCTGCACTCAGTCAACGTCGCGTCGCGTCGCGTTGCTGCCCTGACACTGCTTGACACGCCCCCTGAAATACCCACGCCACCTGTATATGTGTGTGTGTGTGTGTGTGTGTGTGTATGTGTGTGCACCACAATTGTAACTACTATTTATGAACTGTTTGCGAAATACTACCTAAAGGCATAACTTTGCTTGCGACTGTTTTAATGGCCCATTGCGCAAATTGCCATTGAAATTGAAGCTGAAATTGAAATGGAAATGGAAATGGAATGTTTGACGGGCATAGCCTTGAGTTAGTGTATTGCCCCTGCCCAAAACAGTTCCGGGCTTACATATATATCACTCAAGAATAACTTTTGTATATATCCTTCAATGTCAATGTTACCAATTCAAATTCGATTTATGACGTCAGAAATTTATATAAAATAATACTGATTCAAGTTCAAAATTGTTACGTGTTCAGACCAAGAATATTTGCTTAAAATGTAAAAAAAATTAAATTTATACTAATTTCAGATTTAATTTTGGATTTAAAAATGCAAGCTTATGGCATATTCATGAATTCGATTAAGAAACAAAGAATTTCATACATACATACATATATCAATAACGTTTAGAGTCATTTCTTCTTAATAATTTTTATATTTCGGTATTTTAAGTATGTAATTCCATAGTTCGATGGCTTGGAAAAACTTGTGGAAAACTCATATTTTTCAATCTTAAACAAGTAAGAATACTCTAGTCGAGTGTGCCCGACTACGAGACTCCCTGCTCCCAACTTGCATTTCAAGCAGTTCAGCGGCAACACAAGCAAGCAGCGTACTCAACTTGCACAGTGCATGTCAAAATGTTGTTTCTGCCTGCTGACATTACTTTGGTGCTATTAATCCGATCGTGTTGAAATTTACACATCCTAAAGACATTGATTAAGCATACATGTGTACCAAAAATTAAAGCTCTATCTTTAAAATTGTGGCTGTGGGAGTCTTTTGCGATTTGCGTGGGTGCGGGGGGGTGCATCCGAAATTTGAAATAAACTTGATCTGCGTATGGTATACAGGAACCTACATGCCAAGTTTGGTGTCTCTAGCTTTTGTAGTCTCCGAGATCTGTGTGTTCATACGGACAGACGGACAGACAGACGGACATGGCTAAATCGTCACGGCTGTTGATGCTGATCAAGAATATATATAGTTTATATGTTACACACATTTGCAGTACTTTATAACTCCCTTTTTCCCATTTTTAATGGGAACAGGGAGTAAAGAGTAACTTTTAAGACACTTTCTTAACACTCTGAAAATAGATTCTTAAACTTTACTCTTAAAAGACTCTAATGGTTTACTGGGTATGTTCAAGTTGACAATCTTTTAACTTAAGCTCAACTTGATGCATTGTCTGAAGAGAGCCTTTGTATTAAAGTTTTCCATTGCAAAACCTCAACAAATATTGATGAATGTGTGAATTGAATACGCTAATGGTCGTTTTTCAATGCTTAATTGATACTAATTGAACAGAAATACAAGTGTTTTCCATGACATTCAAAATGTCAAATGTAAGGAACTTAAAATCAATATTCTTTTCTAAAAGCAGGAGTATGTGTGTGTGAGTGTGTGTGTGTGTGTGCGTGTTTGTGCGAGTGTGTGTGTGCAGCAGGTGTGGTGAACTGGTGTGGGACAGTAATAAAATATGTTTGCCTCAAATGTCTTGACTATTGTGTATGAGTAAAGGGTTTTTCATGGCCTTACAGAGGGTATTAAAAATTTTTCATGAAAATTGTAACGCATTGAAGAAGAAATTTCATTGCAATTCGTCAAACTCGGACCACTGTATCTTCTGCCATAGGAACAATCGGAATTTTATACATACTGACTAAGTTTCAACAAAATCGGACGTCTATATTATATAGGAACGATCGGTTAAAAAATAAGTTTTTGTGTGAAAAACTTATTTGTTTTTTAAGATAACTCTACAACACTCACTTTATCTAAATTTAAGTTCAGTTTATATATGCTGACCAAATTTCATCAAAATCGGACCACTATATCTTATAGCTGCCATAGGAACGATCGGTTGAAAAATAAGCTTTCTTATGAGAAACTTTTTTGTTTTCAAAAGAACTCTACCAAACTCACTTTACCTACATTTAAGCATATTCTATATATTCTGACAGAATTTGATCAAAATCGGAACAATCTGTTGAAAGTTACGTTTTCTTATGCAAAACTTTTCTGTAAGGGTATGTTCGGCATGCCGAAAGTAACTTTTCTTTCTTGTTTTGAAGTACAATTTTACATTTGCCCTCATGTATGCATATGTAAGTTAAGAGTTGAGCAGTTGAATTGATTTTCTAAAAATACAGAATACAGGACTATGCACTTAATCAGATTTACGCGATGCCCACTGGAGAGTGCAGCCCCTTCAAACGCTCCCTGGAGAGTGCAGGCAATGAGAGTGGCTCTCGAGAGGAGGTCACCAGCTAAATGTCATAACAAAAGCTATTTATAAATGAGCCCGCATGGCTGCACATAAACGGCGAAGTCGCCACGCCTACCTAAACCTGCCCTTTTAGTTTGAGGCTGAGTTCGAGTCCAAGTCGGAGTGCAGGTCCAAGTGAGTGGAGATTGCTGGTGGGTGGTGGGTGGGGTGGGGAATGCAGTCGTGCGGGCGGCTCACGCAAGTCAGCAGGCATTAAAAAGTAATAAGCATAATTGTGAAATGTAGCCATAAAAAAAGGAAAGAAAGCAGAGAACAGCCATGAAATGCAGAGACAGAGTAAGGTAGAGTGCTAGGAGTGAGTGAGTGTGAACGAGAGGCACGAACGTGACGTAGCATAACGGCACATTGGGCTCAACTTTGACCCAAGGCAGAGGCACTAAGTTGTTTGCTCGACAGCTGGCGTAAAAGTTGAGCGCCTGCTTTTAATTATTCAGCGATTTTAAAAGGGGGGAGGGGGGGGTTGCGCAGGACACAGCATACACGCAGTTGACAGCGCCGTCAGCGTTCACGTTGACGTCGACAGCGGCAACAGCATAAAAGTCAAAAACGGCACAAAACAAACAAAACGGACAAAAGCGAATCAAAAGCAAAGACCAAAGCAAACGCACAAACAACTGCAACGAAATGCAGCAGTCGACCAAATGACGCCGTTGCCCCACTCCCCCTTCCTCATAGACCCTCCCTACCCTACGACCCTGAGCACCCTGTGCCAATTGTCCGTTTTGGCAGCGCACAGAGACATGAGCAAGCGAAAGAGAAAGCGAAAAAACAAAAACACAGTAGCTGCAAAAAGTTTGCGGCACTTTCGCCGCAGACGGTATTGCCGCTGCCGCTGCACTATGGGATAAAAGTCCTGTTTTTGCCATTAATACAATTTGTTTGTTATTCAGTATTTTCAAATTGTTTTGATTTTTCTTCTCTTAAAACACAAGTTTGAATAAAAATATTTATTTTTAAAATTTTTACTGACCGTTTATGTTTGAGGCACTATCAAAGTCAGCTTATTTATAACTGCTTTGTGTGAATTGAAAACAATAAAGAAATGTTATCGTCGGCATGCCGTAGAAAAGATTTGCATAAAAAAACTTATATTTCAACTGATTGTTCCTATGGCAGCTATAAGTTATGTTGATCCCATTTTGATTTATGCAAATTAATTACAGAAATAAGATTGTCTGTGCACATTCGAAGACATACTGGGGAACGACCTAAGCCTTTGCTCAAAATTATAAGAAAATAAGAAGAAAATAAGATATTCTAAATAAGAAATTGTTGCCCCAGAAAGGTCTTCAGTCGGGCACTACACCAAGCGTTTGCTTAAACCGTTTGAGAATTATTAACGATGATTTTGCCCAGAAAGGGCTTCAGTCGGGCACTACACCAAGCGTTTGCTTATACCGTTTGAGAATTATTAACGATGATTTTTTGATTTATGCAAATTTATTACACAAAACGGATTGTCTGTACACACTCGAAGACATACTGGGGAACGACCTAAGCCTTTGCTCAAAATTATAAGAAAATAAGAAGAAAATAAGATATTCCAAATAAGATATTGTTGCCCAAGAAAGGGCTTCAGTCGGGCACTACACCAAGCGTTTGCTTAAACCGCTTGAGAATTATTAACGATGATTTTTTGATTTATGCAAATTTATTACACAAAAAGGATTGTCTGTACACACTCGAAGACATACTGGGGAACGACCTAAGCCTTTGCTCAAAATTATAAGAAAATAAGAAGAAAATAAGATATTCCAAATAAGATATTGTTGCCCAAGAAAGGGCTTCAGTCGGGCACTACACCAAGCGTTTGCTTAAACCGCTTGAGAATTATTAACGATGATTTTTTGATTTATGCAAATTTATTACACAAAAAGGATTGTCTGTACACACTCGAAGACATACTGGGGAACGACCTAAGCCTTTGCTCAAAATTATAAGAAAATAAGAAGAAAATAAGATATTCCAAATAAGATATTGTTGCCCAAGAAAGGGCTTCAGTCGGGCACTACACCAAGCGTTTGCTTAAACCGTTTGAGAATTATTAACGATGATTTTGCCCAGAAAGGTCTTCAGTCGGGCACTACACCAAGCGTTTGCTTATACCGTTTGAGAATTATTAACGATGATTTTTTGATTTATGCAAATTTATTACACAAAAAGGATTGTCTGTACACACTCGAAGACATACTGGGGAACGACCTAAGCCTTTGCTCAAAATTATAAGAAAATAAGAAGAAAATAAGATATTCCAAATAAGATATTGTTGCCCAAGAAAGGGCTTCAGTCGGGCACTACACCAAGCGTTTGCTTAAACCGTTTGAGAATTATTAACGATGATTTTGCCCAGAAAGGTCTTCAGTCGGGCACTACACCAAGCGTTTGCTTAAACCGTTTGAGAATTATTAACGATGATTTTTTGATTTATGCAAATTTATTACACAAAAGGATTGTCTGTACACACTCGAAGACATACTGGGGAACGACCTAAGCCTTTGCTCAAAATTATAAGAAAATAAGAAGAAAATAAGATATTCCAAATAAGAAATTGTTGCCCCAGAAAGGCCTTCAGTCGTGCACTACACCAAGCGTTTGCTTAAACCGTTTGAGAATTATTAACGATGAATTGAAAAAATGTAGAATGTAGAGGCTTGCTGAGATATAAACAATTTTATTGTGCACCTTCTTCAGCAGTGTTCCTATGACAGCTACATGTTATAGTGGTCCGATCCGATTTTTCAAGGGTATAAAAACACTTGAAATTTCTTCCAACTTTCAGCGTTCGTAAACTTTTAATTGTGAAACCAGTGAAAATGTAAAAATATGCAAAATATTAGTAATGATATGTAAAATGAACTGTTAAGTCAGATTTTTAAGAAGTTATGTTTTTTG
The DNA here is from genome assembly GCA_949708635.1 of Hirtodrosophila cameraria. Taxonomy (NCBI): domain Eukaryota; kingdom Metazoa; phylum Arthropoda; class Insecta; order Diptera; family Drosophilidae; genus Hirtodrosophila; species Hirtodrosophila cameraria. Next base: position 5,160,422 of record OX453090.1, on the reverse strand, counting down.
TTCAATTGTCCAATGTGTTGTTGATGTGTACTGTAAGGTCCCAACCAAAAAGTGTATATCCGTTCTGTGGAATATTACTTTTGTAGATCAGCACGAATGAGCAATGTTCAAGTTAGATGTCTTAAGCAAATCGATATACAATAAAATGGTACGTTTTTGCCCCTTTTCGATCAAAAAAAGTACATGTTTCTGTTGCATTTTTCACACATAAACTTTATTCTCGTTCGGTTATTCCTATTACAGCTATTAAGTTGCCCAATTTTGTTGAAATTTGCCCAAACTATATCAAGTGTAGAAAAACTTACTCAACTGCAACTGATTGTTCCTATGGCAGCTATAAGATGTAGTCATTCGATTTTGATAAATTTTTGAAAAGCTGCTTAGATAATGCCAAAACTAAGAATTGGTAGGTTTGTTGGGGTTATCTTGAAAGAAAAACTATGGCAGTGTGTTTTAATTAACAACTTTTTTTCGAAACTCTATTTTGGTCTAACTAACATGGGACCAAAATTTGAAATTTTTAGTTCAATATTTAGAGTTTATGCCAAAAAAAACTCGACTTTTATTCCACAGTGCAGTGGCTCGCAAAGTACGTTCAGCCATCCGGAAGTTGCTTACAACTTCGAACCGTGTTTCAAGTGGCCTGCGACACTCGACTGCGACAGCAACTGTTACTCTTACTGTAACTGTAACTGTAACTATAACTGTAACTGCGAGTCAGCAGTGTGAAAAAAAGCATGGCTCTTTTGCATTGGAAGGAGTGTCGCAGCAAAGCAGCGCAGCAATAGGTCGAGGCCCACACATACACACACACGCACACACACAAATGGCCTACGTCAGCACACCAAGCGCAGCTCAAACATGCGCCATGTTGTCTGTTAAAAGCTCGTTGCGTAAAAGCTCAATGCAACGAACCTGCGAACGCGCGTGCAACATGTTTGATACAGCAAGCATGCAACATGTCTGCTGCAGCACACACACACACACATACAAATGCAAGAAAAGGTATTAAACCGATCGATACTAAACATTTGATCAGAACGGAAGTCCGATTGGAAACTCAAGGATCAATTTCGTTACCGAATGGCCGATCGTTTCTAGCTATAGTATATAGTTATCCGATTTTGATCAAATTTGGCTGAAATATGCAAAGCATTTGCCGTGTTTGGTTCAAATATCTTTGAAAACAAAACTGTTTTTCAAAACAAAAAGTAACTTTTTCAAACCAAAAACCAATTGGACTGTGGCACAGCAACTGGAAAAAGGAAAAATTTGATAAATTTTGAATTGCTCAAATGCCTATAACTTGGAATTTATGCTATAGATTTTAACGAATGATGCCTTTTTTAAAATCTTATAAATAAATCTGCATAGGTTTAAAAATAAAATTGGCCGCTGCTTTTTTTTTCGACTTTTCCTCGAATTTTCAAATTTATAATAAAAATGTTTGGAAAAAAAATATTTTCGCAATATCAAATTCCATAACTCCAAAACTATATAATATATAAGAAACTTATTTGTAGGGCTATATATTTCGTATATCGTTTTTTAAATCGGTAATATTATATGCAAGTTATGGTGATATATTTGAGTTAGCTTAGAAAAAAACCAATTAAACAACAACAATTTGGAAAATTTGAAAAAAAATAAAAAATAAAGTTCAATCAAGTTGGACAAATGATGAAAAAACTACTTTTTGTATGAAAAAATGTTGTTGTTTCTCCAAAACTTTTATATTTTGCTCATATCTATCTTTATAAAATATTTTTAAATTTCGGAAAGGTTCCAGAATTGATGTTTAGTATATGAGAAGCTATGTCTTTCTACTTTTAAAAATCAATATAATATGTGCTTTGCTTACAGTTGCGCTGGAGGAGGACTGCGTGGACTTTCAGGGTAACAAGGTGAACCATGGAATGCTTTATGTGCCCGGACCTGGAGTTTGTAGTCTCTGCGTTTGCTATCATTCCGAGCCACTTTGGTGCAAGGCTATTTACTGTGATCCCCCTTATGTAAGCTAGCCCCCCACACATCATAAATGCATACTTAACTTCATTTTAATCAAATTTGTATCAAACTTGTTTCTGCAGTTTTGTAAAAACTTCAGAGTAGGCGAACGTTGCTGCGAATTCGAATGTTTGGATCCGCCCGGCGAGGATAAGCTCTATCAGGTGAGTCTATCTAGAGCTGATATTAGATTTTCGTGAATTTTTTGTGAATTTCGATAGGGCTTAAAAAAAACTGTAATATACTAAACAATGTTGTTTGATTTTGTTTTTTAGAATTTAAAATTTGGCATAATTTTGCAGAAAAAGTTTACTATCGATACCACAGTCCCAGCATTTTGAACAAGTATGTTTTCTTCTATAGACTCAAGATCAATAATAATCGATAATTATCTGAAATGTTTGTCTCGAACCGTTTCGATTCAAAAACTAAATGCAACTTTGAAATGTTCGACTGTACTAAGATGAGCATTGAAATATAGAAATATGTTTAGGATGGGTAGAATTTTAAATAAGTTTTCTTTATCTATCTTATCTAAAGTATTTAAATTCTATTCTATTTTTAGGAACGAATGCGAAAACGTGCCGAAATTCTGGCCGGAAATAGCACCGCCTCGAATGTTAATTTGAATGTTGCCCCGTTGGCTGTGTCAACATTCATGCTGAGCTTTTTGGGCAACAGTTTTCTGAACTTATAACTTGAAAGGAAATAGCAAAAGAGCAACGGTGTTTAGCAATAAGTACGATCTAGATGATGATAATGATGATAATGATAATGATAATGATAATGATAATGATAATGATAATGATAATGATAATGATAATGATAATGATAATGATAATGATAATGATAATGATAATGATAATGATAATGATGATGCAATAATCTATTACAAAATAGATGGATTGCCCCCAGATCTTAAGTAGATAGTGGGTAAGGTTCGTTTTTGTTAACTGTCCCCCAAGCTGGACCCCATAATGGATACATACTTATTACAATGTAATAACACCAACTAACAAATTTATATATATATATATATATACACATATATATATATATATATATGTATACTTAGGTGCATTCAAAAGATACTTAAAAATAAATTATTAAAAATTTAATTTAAAAAAAAAAAAAAAAAGGTATTTAATAAAATGGAGTACTACAGAACAATACGTAGGTTTTCAACTAATATGTATGTACTACTTGTATATCCCTAGTCTTATGTAGGTACAATAGTATAACAAATAATTCAAGAAACAAATGCGTATGAATCATATTATGATATACTTATATATAAGTAGTATTGTACACAAGCCAATCGACTTAAGAACATAAATTGATATTTAGAGATCGGTATCAAAGTCATATATAGTATAACCAAATCACACTCATAGAAGCAAATGTAAAACGACAGTCTAAAACTAGTCCTAAGTCTATATATTAGTATATTAATACTTATATATATACTTGTACATACATACATAAGCGTATTAAATGTCTATCGGGTCAAAATTTTGTTGATTAGTATTTAGCTAAATGAATGAAGTCTATGATATATGATATGACATATATATTTATATATATGCACTTAAGAAATCCTTTTTAAATAGTTTCTCAGCATTAACATTAACATTACACACCAAACAAAAAAACATACTCTCCCTCACCTAGTGAACAAATTGTTTTCATTTACTTTTTCTCACACGTAGTTTTAGCAAAAAAATCTTTTGATTGCAAATACAAAAAAGAAAAAACTGTAGTAAATTACACATATCATACGAAGCACACACACACACACACACACACACACACACACACACTCACACATACACAAAAAAGTTTGAATTGAAGAATCATAAATATATAACATCGAATATATATATATATATATATGTATTTTGCATTGGTGCTAATTTTATTGTAGGCTAAAAAAACCAAAAAAAAAAAAAAAACAAAAAACAATCCACACACAAAATTTCACACACTTCGTCTATCATTATCAATTGCATTTGATTTCAAATCAAGGCTCCATATCAACTGGCGAAACAACTATGGAGAGTGTCTAAATATGCCCATAAGTTGTATTATTATATGAAAACTCAAGAATCCTCAAATTGAATTTCATTTGACAGTCAATAAACAAAACTTTGAGAAAAACAAAACAAGAAACTAATTTTGAAAATATAATCAAAGCTTATACAACTAAAAAAACGAAATTATTTATAGAGCTGTTCCGGTTTTCACTTTCGGCTGGACTGTGAATTCAATCAAAGAAAATTTTAAACATGAAAATTAAACCGGAACAGAACTTGCATTTGCCTAAAGTGTTCCAATTTTCAACTCACTTGATTGATATTTACAAAATCTAAACGAAACTAAAAATGGGAACAGACCTTATAATAATTGTTGAAATAATGTTCAATAAAAATCTTTAAATAAATTCTAAATAACAAAACATTTTAATAGCAGTAAAAAATTTAAAAACAAAAACTAACCAACTCTTATAAAAACAATTATGTTTCGTTTCTTCAATTATTCAATGAATTAGAACTTAAGAACTTTCAAATGCTAACCGTCTCTTTCGATATAGTACTAACTAAATACTTCAATCCACTATGTATTCTAATTTGTAAGACAGGACCAGGAAAGCAAACGTCAATCGAACTAAAGCATTCAATAAGCGCCCTACTTAATGATAACAATCTGAACTATCAATAAATCAAAAAATAATTCAAACAAAAACAAATATATATATATATATATATATATACATATATAACATATGTATGCAATTTCTAAGAACACAAAAAACTCGTACAGTAAAAATACCACAAAACTAAAATATATATATATATATATATATATACGGTTAAAACATATATATATATATATATATATATATATATATATGTATGTATTTGTATTTGATATACTAAGGAGTACGGCTGTGACAATATTGTTTGCTTTAAACGCATAAACACACCACTGTAAATAATTATATACAATGTAAGCATGAAAAAGATTCTATTAAAAATGAAGCCCATTGAAAAGCTTTCTCTAAAACAAAAACAAAAACAAAAATATAACAATAAATTGTAAACTTACGGCATGCCGTATTTATAATAAGCTCTTGCAGATGATATAGTAGTCCGATAAATTCAAAGAACTCTTGTAAAATCATTAAAAAAAAAAAACATTGATATTTCTATGGCAGCTAAATACGCATAATTATGATATAATCTTCCGATTTGGCCAGTTTCAGAAAGCTTAATCGGAATTATCAGGGAAGTCTGCAAGTATATTTTAAAATATATATATATATCTCATATGTATATATGGAAAACAATAAAACGATGATCTAAACTGAATGTACAATTCGATTGCCACAAGATATCTGACCAATATGCAAACGTATATAGTATATTTATGCATAAAAACTAACTCATTAGAACTCAGAAATGAAATGTATTTTAAGATGATGACAATTTGACAAACTTTAAATAGAATCCAACAATGACAACTTAATATTATGCAAGTATAAAACAAACGCTTTAACAAATATTTGAACAAATACAAAAAAATAAAAAGAAAAATAAAAATAAAGAAAAACAAAAACATTTTTAATATATAGACTTAATAACAAAATGCAAATTGGCTTTAATTAACAGTTAATAATAAATAAAATGATCATTCAAAATACGTGTATTTCAATATTTACCTTGAGCACTCTCACATCATTTTTAAAATGATACGAGTCTCATATATATTATACTTTCCGTTTTATAGATAGCTCCATATACATAATATACTTTGTTATATACATAAATGCAAAAAAAACAAAAAAACAAAAAAGTTGTCAATAACATTTTACAGAACTCAGAAACAACCCGTCTTAAAGCTTTGCCACTAAAAACCTCTACAAAAAATAATAGTTTTATAAACGCACGATCATTTCAGAGTAACTGAAAACCCATGAAACCTTTCAAAACAAATAATAAATGGGCCTAAAAACTAAATATTCTGAAAAACTAAAAATGAATGATGAATAATGATATTAAATTGAATTTTTTTTTTTTAATTTTCTTTTTAAGAGAAGCTCTTGAAAAGCCCAACAAGTTATTGTAATTCCTTGCATAATAAAAATAAAAATAAAAATAAAAATAAAAATAAAAATAAAAATAAAAATAAAAACAAAAACAAAAACAAAAACAAAAACAAAAACAAAAACAAAAAAAGCAACACTCTTAAAAATGTCATAAAATAAATCGTACATTGATATTATTATTATTATAATCATTTATCAAGACGATTTCAAATCATGTATGCATAATTCAATAAGTATTCAAAGTACCAGAGAATTTTAACAAATATAAAAAAATATTTTCACAATAGCTTAAACAACTCTGACTTTTATTTCGAATGTGGCAACTCTAAGTTTTTCTTGGGTGTGTTTTGACGATGCAATAATAAACTTGTATTAATTGAAATTTCAAACTTAATCGGCCAATTTCAGTTTATTCAAAAACATAGTTTCGTCAAATTTTAGAAAACTACGCCCCAATTTAACGCCTTCAGATAAACTCCAGAGAGATAATAAAACACAAATGGTTCAAATTTCAAGAGAGAAAAGATATATTTGGCAGATTGTTCCTATGTCAGCTATAAGATATAATCATATACAATTTAGCATGAAAGCATAGAATTTAACTTAGGTAAAACAAAGAAAAATCACAAAAAAAAATATTAAAAGCAAAGCCAATCTAACATATTATAAATCACAAAGATTTTCCATATTTTAGATTGTCACTTATAATTCTCAAACGGTTTAAGCAAACACTGGGTGTAGTGCCCGACTGAAACCCATTGGTAAAGCAACATCTTATTTCTTAAATCTTATTTTATATATTTACTAGTATAGCTGGGTATTAAATCGATTTTCTCGAAATTTGTATAACATCGATATTATTAATTAGAATCGATAAAACAAACAAAGACCTATAAAATAAAAGCTAAATTTTCGAAAGTTGGAAAATCAGATTTTTATGAAAAACTAAACTTTCACCCATATAATCTTGACCACCCATTTTCTACAAATTTGGATGAATTTTCCGGAAAATTGGTATGCAGTTTTTCATGAATTCTTATAAAGCTCTTTGAAAACGAGTTTGAAGCAAATCGCAGAACTTAATTTTTGCCCATACAAGTGGGTGGTCACTTTCCACCCAGTGGGGTTGATTTGCCGGAAAATTGGTATGCAGTCATTAATTATTACTCCCTGTTCCCATTAAAAATGGGAAAACAGGAGTATTAAAGTACCGAAAATGTATGCAACAGGCAGAAGGGGGCATTTCCGACTATATAAACTATATATATTTATGATCAGCATCAACAGCCGAGACAAGCTAGCCATGTCCGTCTGTCTGTCCGTCTGTCTGTATGAACACACAGATCTCGGAGACTACAAGAGCCTGTATACCATACGCAAATCAAGTTTATTTCAAATTTCGGACAGTTTTACAGGCACTGGACAAGTTCAGTGAGCTGCTTGCTTGCGTTGCCGCTGAACTGCTTGAAGTGCAATTTGGGAGCAGGTAGTCTCGTAGTCGGGCACACTCGACTATAACATGAAGCTTATCGGATTATAATCAAAAAAGTTGCATACAACGGTTTTCCGCAAATTTTGCACATTTTCCGACCGAATTTTCCAACCTCCGAGATTAGTGCTCACTTTTGAAATAGGACTAAGCTACTGTGAAAATTTCAGCCTTGTAGCTCTTATGATTTGGGCCCTTCGTTGATTGCCAATCGCCATCGCAAGTGAGGATAAGATGTAACACTTTTCGTGTTGCTTCGTCACTAGCGTGGACTGCCGTTCACAGTGATACTCCCCGAAAATAAAAGCAAATTCAAAGAAATTTTCAATATTCACACATTTATTAAACACTATACAGTGAAGTTGTATATTGTATTTTGTTCAGCCATAGCGAAAAAAAAAAAAATTAATTTCGAAAAAAAAAATAGGTTGAGGCTTAATTCTAAGCATCTAAAAAAAATTATATGTGTATATATATCGTATGTATAATAATTAATTGTTGTTAACGTTAAGCAAATAATTACAATTAGATGTACATCGATTGTAGATTTTGTAGTAGTTGTAAGCTTAGTTTTCAGTTGTTGGTTCGACAGTGTTAACCTCGTTTAACTCTCTCTATCATATTTAGAATTTTAAGAAGTTTTTTCTTAAACGATTTGTGATATTTTCACATTTCATCAAAATTTTCATTTAAATTATTCATACTCTATATATATATATATATATATATATATATATGTATACATATATAGATGTTACTAAAGACATAAAAAAAATTGTTATTTATAATAATATTAATTGTATGCATGTAATCATTATATGTGTATATATATATATATAGATGTACTTATATTTATATATATACTTATTAATATATGTGCTAAATCTTAACTAAATGTAAATTTGAATTATAATTAGCATATTGCTGCTGATGCTTTAAATACTTTTTTGCAACTTTTTTGTTTTTGTGTTCTTGTTTTATGTTCAATTTATTTCTTAGACACTAAATTTGTCTTAGTATTTAATAGTATTTCAAATAGTACAATTTTTTTTTTTTTTTTACTTTTCATTTTTTTTTTTTCTTAAGTTTTGTTTAAGATTTCTTTCGAGCCGAGCTTAGAAACGAAAACACTTACAAGTTAGAAATTAAATATTATGAATAATAAGCATTTAGAATTTTTTAGCGACAAATTGTACAATTGATGGAGCTATGCATTAGATTATAATGGTATACTAACGCTTTATATACGGCGTCTAACACACATTTCAAGAAGCTAATATTTATATGGAGGATAGATTTTGGGGAATTGGGTTTTAATTTTCTTTGCTGGAGTTTGGATAATTATTACTCTACATTAAAATTACGTACAGAGTTTTACAATTCGCTTGGTCTTTGATTTAAGAAAAGGGGGAATCACATATTTGTAGAGGAAGGGGGGAGAAAGGGAAAATTTGAAATCATTTTTATACAGTAATTTGAATCTACATTAAAATTATGTAGAATTCTACAGTCTGCTTGGGTTTGAGTTTAGTGTGGTGACTTTGGGAGCTGTATTTAAAGTGAGATGGATTAGCTTAAATTCTTAATATACAAGTTTTATCTTATTTTCTGTTTTGTTTTGTTTTTTTTTTTTAGAAATTTTCAGCTACATTAAAATTATGTACAGTTTGCATGATTTTCAAATTTAAGGGGGTGAGGAGTTTGAAAGCGTTGGAAATTGATAATAACTGTTACGCCTTCTAAAACAAGTTATTCTTAGAAATTTGAAGCTACATTAAAATTACGTACAGAGTTTGTTTAACTTTTCGTTCTTTTGTGTGTGTGTGTGTGGTTTTTAAGGGAACTGAGGGTGGGAATTGTTTTCGTGTGTGTTTAGCGTAAAAAAGGTGCTGTGTGAATCAAATTCACATGGCGCACAACTCCGCATTTTGCGCTGGTTAAACCAGTTTAGAATTCGTGTGTTGCGGGCAGCACCGGTGAATAAGGGGGCGGCGTTATGGAATAGGAGGACGATAGCAGCGAGCTGCTGCTGCTGATGTTGCTGTGGCGGCTAATGTTGCTGCTGTGGCTGATGTTGCTGTTGTGGCTGCTGTTGCTGTGGCGGCTGCTGTTGCTGCTGTGGCTGCTGTTGCTGCTGTGGTTGCTGTGGTTGCTGTGGTTGCTCTTGATGCTGCTGCTGCTGCTAATGTTGCTGTCGCTGCTGCTGCTGCTGTAGCCATTGCTAATATAGCCATTGCCTTTGCTGCTGCT